>JBCJKH010071183.1:0-23793 GCA_039877255.1 Loriculus beryllinus
TGGTCAATAAGCCCAACTTGGCCCAAAAGACCTAAGACCTTAAAATCTTTCAAAAGAGTATGGTAGGTGTACTCTTAGTGCCCTCACAGGAGTCAATATGATATTCACTTCGCAGGAATTATATACTGGGCTGAAACGGGGCTCAGATGTTCTTGCTGCTGTAAAACAGTGGCTTGTGCTCCCCTTCATGTTCAGGGTGGTACAAAATGCTGTGGCAGCTGAGAGCATTCTTAGATAACACTTGAACTTCTCTAATGTTTTGTGGTCAAGGACTCTAAATATCTTCATCTGCAGCAATGAATTTTGGCAAAAAGAACTCTTAAAAACAGGTTAGGAATTAATATGGCATCTTAACACATAGAAAAAAAATCTTTTTAAAGAAAGTTTTCCACAAGTGTCTCAAGTTTTATTTATTTGCTCAAAGTAGATTAGATTAGTAGTAGTAGCAGTTGGATTTCAAGAGATACTGAACAACCTAGAGCTCCTACAGAGCTTATACCATTAATGATTCCCAGAAAAATGTATATAGTCACCAAAAATACGGAGTTTTAATGTGCAATTCTACTCTTGGAAGAAGACACATCCTCCCACCCTGAGGTTTGGGGGTTTGTCAGTATCATTACCAAACACACTCAAACTTGGGTGCAAAAATCAACTCTTGCAGAGCCATTGCAGCTCTGGAAAAGTGAGATGGCATTTGCACATCTCCTGTCTTATGAGCAAAATTATTGCTATGTTCTACTCAGATACATCTGTTGCTTTTTAGGCTTCAGCTGTCCAGCAGACAGTTAACCAAGTCTGGCTTCATTCACCCGGTTATTAAATCATGTATTCAATGGAAGTGTTCTGAGAGGCCAAATGGACTCTGTATAGCACTAACAATTCAGCACTTTGAGCAGAAAATAAAAGCAGTACAGAGTGAATACTTGGGAGGAGTAATTGTGTTTTGTACAAAGCTCTCCCTGCAACTCTCTCCTGTGATGGCAGAAGAGAATGATAGAAATCTATCTGTTCCCAAGGTGAATTGCTTGAGAATCTCATCTTAATAGGGTGGGGGCATTGCTAAATGGGGAAGGTAAGGAGTTTCTTGAATTTCTGAGGGCTAGTCTGGACTAATTCCTTTGTGCTTGTCGGGAGGTATCAATTCCTGAAAAGGGAGTTTCCTTTCTCTTTCCTATGACTAGTCCGGATGGTGCCTACACACTTCACATATCTACATATGGGCTGACTTCCCCGCCCGCTTGGTGCCTACTGGCCCCAATCCCTTATCTAATCAAGGTTCAATCAAAGTTAATTAGGGATCTAGTTTTCTGTTCCTACATTAGGCGTAAAGCAAAAGAAGCTCCTGGGCATATCTGATCAAGAAGCTGATCTGTGTTATAACTATGTAATAACTGGCACAACTGTGTAATTACAATACAGCACTATCTAAGGTTACATCATTAGCATTATGCTTAACACTAAAACAAAATGTGGTTATCATGATTGCTGTCAACACATTTGTGATATGCCACCCAGGAAGATGAGGCTATATACATGTCACCCAAGCTCTATTTGAACCTGGAAAAGAGTTTGTTCCTGCAGATAGGGCGTAAGACGAAAAACTAATACACAGAACTTTGACAATTTGGGGGGGTTAAATAATCTACCCTTCCTTTTCACCCTTCTCTTCTTGTTGCTTTGATAGCCAGACTCATCAGTGACTGCACTGACTCAGGAGCCACTGATAATAAAAAAGTAATCTACCTATGCATGTCTAGAGTCTGTTTCCACAGGGTAGAGAACTGCAAAGTTCCAAGAGCAGTGTTAACTCGAAGGCATTGCACAAATTACATAGTTTTTAGGTTTGATTTTCTGCTTGCTTAAATAGGTAGTTTAATGAAGTAATATGTAGCTATAAAAAATAGATGCCATGAAACATATTAGAACTGCAATTCACTTGAAGGGGAACAATATTGAAAATATTATTTCTACATCTTCTGCTTCTTGCTGGGTTTAGTTATATGAGGGAAATGATATTGCACAGCTTTTAGTGACTAGCATGTATGTGCAGTCTTAAATATCAGCCATTTTTTTGTTAATGATAGGTCTGGATGTGATTTTTTAGCTAAAGACAGCTTCCTTAGCTTACCTCATATCACAGCATCTGGTATCTCTAATTGGGATCATTTTCATAATAACCATGAGCAATATACATTACCATCTAAATATGAAGGCTGACTACAATACAGACTTGTCTACAGCTCCCTAAGTATCCAGGATCCAGTCCAAAGCCCCTTAAACTTGAGGGAAATACTTCTGCTGATGTTAGTCTTATCTAGCTTAGGTGCAATGTAACAAAAACCCCTCCCAGAACTCCATGTAAAAAAGCAGAGGTATATTCATTATTAATAACTTTCAGTGCAACTCTGTCAAGTCCCTCCAAAGGTGGTGCCCCTTTCTGTTACTAAATAAGGCCTAATTCAGTCAGTATTTAGATACTTGCACAACTTGAAATGCCAGAGTAGTTTTGTGGATTTTTATGGAAGTTCAAGGCACACAGTAGGTTAGTCTACTCAGTAGCTTACTACTAAGAGTTCAAAATTCCACTGTTTCATTACTAGTAAAAGAAAATTAAATACTTCATAGAGAAACACATGCCTAATACTCATTTTTTTTATGGTATTATGAGCTTGTATTGAATGATTTCAGAAAAAAACCTTGCTTTGCTACAACACTCATAAATTCCTAAGATATCCATAGCCAAAGTCTTCAGCTACTCATTGAGCAGTAGACATTGATGTTCAAAGTGTATCATGTTACATCCGTCACAATCAGGAGTTCTTAGTAAGATAAAAAAATGTGAATTCATCTCAGCCTGGATAGTTTCTCCAAAATAAATCCTACTGTCGAATTGAAGGGAAAAGAAAGGATTAAATAGAGTTCCCTAACAACTGCACGCACAGGCTGAAATTTTACATAAAAAGGTGCAAATGCTTTTAAAAAAAACATCCCAGATTGCATTTTCTTGCTCTCTCCCATATAATTGTAAACAGCTTTGATTTCAAAGAGAAAATCAGACAATTATTTTATAATGAGAGGTGTGGTCTAGTGATTCCAGCATCAGACTGGCAGCCAAAAACCACTGGAGTTTTAATCCTGGCTCTGCCACTGACACCATTTTTGCCTTAGGCTAATCAGTATGAGTTTGACTGAGATCTGCTCCTTGTGGGTGCAAGAGGTAGGGATAGCTGCAGAATTCCTGATTCAAAGCTACAGAAGTGGGCAAGAACCTTCCCTCCACTGCACCCAGCATGGCCCCAGATTGAAGGACAGCATCCCTGACCAGAGGAAGAAATTAAACCTACGCAATGTTCACCTTAGGCAAGCTGAGGTTCAGGAAAGCCATAGTTGCTAAGTGCTGTCAATAAAAGCTTTAAAACCTCTTTGCATAAGCATATTTGAGTAGGTCTCTGCTTTGAAGAAAGCCTGCTGCTTAGGTCGAGGGGTGAGTTAAGCCAGTCTTGCCTTTAGAACACTCCCGGCACCTGGGGAGGTTTTTATTTCCTTTAAGCACCTTGTAGTTAAATTTTTAGTCACTGTTTTCTTTCTTCCTGTGTGCACCCATCCCCCAGTGACCCCCAGCTTTCCCTTTGCTTCTCAGTACAATTCCTCCTGTCTCACTGAGTTGTCTGATTTCTTATCCTTGATTAATACAAACACAGACAAAACTCTCATCCTTGGGGATTTTAATTGGAAGGTTGATTGCCTTTTCTTCTTTGCTTGTACACTTTCCATCACTTTAGCTTCATTGTGGGGCACAGACAGACTTTCAATCTCCCCTCTCACATTCACCATCATGTTCTTGATCTTTGTTTGCTCAGGGCTTGACTCCTTCTGATATAAATGTTAGGCATCTTGCCATTTCAGATGACAGATCAGCTCTTTGATGTGTCTAATTATGATGGAGAGGGGGCAGAGAAAGCAGGACCTCCTGAAGCCAGGATGAATTTGCTGTCCATATAAACTCTGTGCAGCAATGTGTCCCTCTGCTTCCCCTCTTGTATGTGACAGTATGCTAGACTCAAATCCTGCCCAACCCTAAACAGTTCAATGAATACCCCATCAAAGGGAAGTTTTCACATTTGAACCTGTTTGTTTAATTTGAAAGAGGGAAGCTGGCAGAAACCAGGATGCCATTATGATAGGGAGGGGTAGCTGAATGGGAAATTCTACCTCAACTTTGCATGGCAAAAGCATAGGTGGCTGACTGAAAGCAATCTAGTGAGAGAATCTTGTTCCTCCACCTCACATAACTCTCTCTACCACTGAGTGACACTTTGTATTTATGTTAGTGCTTTCCAAAGTCATCAAATTCAACCTCACACCACCTTTCTACACTACAGCTTCAGTTCAGTTGTATGGATGCTGTTCAGCGAGAAAAGGCATGCTACTGTAAGAGCAAGAAGCTTAGGAGCATACCAGGCTTCAGACACTTCTCTTGCTCTTAAATAATTTAGACATTTCAAGAGAATCCCATCCCAAGTCCTTGCTCTTTGATTAAGAATCAAACCTGTGGCAAAGCAGGAACTGGCCTCACTCTGGAGTTTGCAACAACCAGATCTGTACTCAAACTCCTAGCTATCTTCCAGGACTTTAATAAACACCCCTCTCTGTCTATTTTGGGGGAGAAGCTGCCTTGCTTGGCAGGAGAATGAAGAGAAGACTGCATAGAGCATTTAGCACTGAAACCTGTTTAAGGTGTGTACTGCTGAACTTGTACTGTTCCTCTTTGCACGTGTATGCCCACAGAACTGTTGCACGGTTCCTACCTGTACTGTAGGAACATGTGGCTGCCCTGTTCAGTACTAGGGCTCTACTGAGTTGCATGCTTTATAAACACATGAAAGGCCATGGTCCTGGCCCTGAGGGACTTGAAGTCATTAGCAAATCTCACAGACACTTCTTAATACGAATTTATTGCTGATCTGTCTGCCCCAGAGCTTGAAATTCTTTATTTATCTGCCAAACAGGCACAGCAGGAGTTTCAGCATTGCTTCCCCTTATAATACCCATCTAATATGTTTCAAGCCTGACCTACAATGATCATCTCCTGGGAAGAAAGGTTAGTTTAGTCTTCCTTCCATTCAGCATTCAGCCCTTGATCTTTCTACCAAAATGGGCAATCAGTACTAGTGAAATGAACACTGATCAACACCGACAAAACCTTTCACCTCGTTTCATGCAATAAGCTGGGGTTATATTTGTGCTGCCGTCCCTGAGCAGAAAGTCTTGAGTGGAAAGTTTCCTACCATCTCTCTTACCTTTTCACTTTTCAGAGCAAATGCAGAATCCTGCTTTAAATTAAACAACCGAAAGGTGAAGGGAATAAATGTTCTAGTCTAGAGAGTAACAGTGTGAAAGGCAGTGGTGAAGGGGATCGCTGTGCAACAGAGGTAGAGGGAGTACAGGGAGCATCTATCAATATTTACTGAGCAGCACTGCTTTTCCATTTCGTGTTTCTCAGCCCTTCATCTTTACAGAGCCTTGCTCTGTAAGAGCTTTGTGCTTATTCCTGTACATTGCCAAACAAGAAACCTAGTTTCTGGCTCTGATCTTTGTTGACAGGGATGAGGAAGATTGTGGAAGCCTTTCTCTCCATGGGTCCTCTCTAGCCACCCAAGGAGAGATTAATGGCTTCTGAAAGCATTTTCACCCTGCAGAAAGGTCACCATAGTTCTGGGGAAGATGAATAAATAGGGGTTCATCAGGACTCTGTAGTAACATGGGAGGGACCTCTTCCAGTAACAACATTGCCAAAAAATTCCTAACAGTGGCGATTTCAGCATAGCAGGTGACATTGTGGGTTGTGGTTTCTCACATAGTGCAACACGTTCCAATCACTTCTACAGCTGAATTTTGTTTTAGCAGTTTTGTCTGAATCAAGTGTTTGTCATTGTGTGACTGTGATCTGTGGTGCTGGTTAAGGCTGTAAGAGAATATATCCCTGTCAACTTATCTTCTGTGTACAGTCAGCTGTCTCTGGGATTCACTTGGAGCTCTGAGTTAGGGTGGGATTTTGCTTTAGGTATTTTATGTCAACTCTATCATCTTAATATTGATTGCTCTGGCTCTGGACAGTAGACTTAACCTTGAATTAGCTTGTTAGATACTCTTGTGTATCGTCTTAATACTTCACACAACTTTTGGGGCCTGATAGGCTGAGTACCTTAATCCAACATTATTTACTTCACTTTTAAAGCAGAAAACATCTAGCAGAAAAGCTAACAGGAGCTAGCAGAAGCTCAGCTGGATCAGTGAAAAAACCTTCCCTTTAGATTTTCTATTCACTGATATAGGATGGGGGAGCTACATTGCTATGCGTTTACTCTCTAGATAAATTCCATACATGTGATGTATACACATGCACAGTGTAGTTCATTACCCTAAGTTGCACAATCAAGTTATGTATGCCTCTTTTACAGACATAATGCTAAGTAATCATATTGCTAAGAAGAGAGTACAAAACTGTCTGAAATGGACTGATGCAATTTTGTCAGATTATCATAAACTACCAAACCTCAGCTACCAGAATAGATGATCCTGACAGATGCTTGCAGTTGGAGTGCCCACATAGGGAGAAGTCTGCTTATGTATCTGGTGGGAGGCATAAAGTTGATTTGCTTTATCCTGTCTATCTAAGGATTCACTTTGCAGGTCAGACTTTATCTACACACGGTGTTTATTTAGACAATTAAACTATCAGTGTCATTCATAGAATCTAATACGCTAGCAGACATGTTTTTCTTTCTCAGTGTTTTTTGTTGTTGCTGGAGTATGTATTCCTGCCACAAAAGTCTTTTTATGGAAATAATATTTTGTTATAAGCACTATCATCATGTATTGTAATTATTATTTTGTTTTACCCTGCCCACACAGAAAACTGTTTGCATTATATTCCATTGAAAGATACATTTTAAGTTAGCTCTGCTAGTCATGAATAATGTAAATTGACAAGAACTATTATGGAGGGAGGTAGACAAAGAAGCAGAAAGTTAAGTGGTTTCCTTTCTTTTTATGGCAGAGTGACATTTACCTGTGAGTACATTTGATTTTAACACAATAGGATGAGTCTCTACTGTGCTGGATTAGGACTGAGGCATGTGGAGGAGTTCAGATAAAGAGTGGGCACTGAGAAATGCCCTCGCCAGAGCTCTCTGGGGAGGGTACTTCAGCAGCAATAGCATGTCAGAATGTCCTTTCTTTTCAGTCCTCGTATCCAGCTGACAAAATCTTTCTTTGTTTCTGTATCTGTAATTCCAAGAGATCTCTCAGTGCTTCCCACAGCTGTCTTACAGTCTAATACTTACTGCTTGTCACATCACTTTCCAGGAAAAAGTCAGTGTCACTTTCCCACCCTGACAGACAGGGAAACCAAGAAAAACTGTTGGTGACTGAGGGTCACTTGGAGACCCAGGACCAGCTTTCCAGGTGTGTGTTCTCATGGCCCAGACTGGTACTGCCTCTCACATTCAAACTACAAATTTCACCAGATCCCCTTTTCCTCAGACTTGCCAGAACTGTGCTAGTTGGGTCTAACAACAGTTGTACTGAATTTAAATCAGAAATAACTTCAGTGGGTTAGATTCTCGCTTTTGCAAACAAGAGTGTTCCCCCTGAAACCAGTAGGGCTCATTTTTAGGTCTGAAATGGTGTATTTGCTCTCATGTCTGAGAACATCCCACTGGCTGCTTTGTTTCTCTAGTGTGGCACATTTACTAATCCCTCTTATCCGCCTTTTCCCAGCAGTACAACCTTCCATGTCCACAAGGTTACCCTGGGGAAGAGCGACAAAAGGGTCAACCCTTGTCTCTAGTAAGCAAATAAACAAAAACCCAAATAGGCATTGCACTGTATCAAGAGATTCCCTTCCCCAGGGGAGCTGCAAGTCTGCAAGGGGAGAGCAAGCATCCCTCTGTTTCCGCAGTGCCCTGAGTACCAGTTTTAGCTGTCCATACTGCTTGTAGGAAAGCTTTGGAGAACATTGTCCAGACTGCCTTCCAGAGCTTTTCCCAGGTCTCTTCTTTAAGTTTCTCCAGAGGAGGATAGGACCCAGCTGATTATAAATGACCTGTCCCACCGAGTTACTGTTGCACACTATGGGAGTTCAGCTTTTGCAGTCCTGTTTTCTGGTGATGTAGTCCTGGGTACACATACACATCAGAACTGTGTCTTGGGGCTTCAAATGCCTTTATCTGTGTCACGCATTGGTTTGTACAGTTTGCTATGAATCACTGATGCCTGCTGGGAACATGTACCCGCTTCTGGTTATTTTTGTTACAATGTTATAATGGGCACAAGGACACTTAAAAGTGGAACAACTGAGCATCTCTCGGTAGCCAGTGCTGTGCAACACCCCTGGGATGCCTGAGAACACCAAGATCTGCTGTGGAACTGTCTTACTGTAGTGAAAAGAAACTAATTCCGAGGTCATGGCATAGTCTGTGTCCTGTGTAGCAGCTCTACTATATGAATGATAGAAAAGTAGCTGTCTTAAACTCTGCAATATGTGATCAGAAACCTCACTGTGCTGCAGGTTTCCTAGCTGACGGTGCAGTAGTCATTCAGGCACTCTGATTACTTCTTAGCTGTGGGGCAATTGCTCTCTGTTACGTGACCTTATGTCCTGGGATGTCTAGGGGCTAGGCTGGAAGGTTTCACAGCTCCCTTCTAGCCAGCATCTTCTGACAGGCATTTTCTGGTCTCCTGGTTTTCTCACCAGCAGAACATCAGTGAGCAGAGGCATGAGATCCGTGACAAGGAACTGAAACATAGCTTGGACAAACACCTGGGCAGCATGTGAAGAAAAAGGCATTAATGGCATGCTGATGTTATTACACCATGCTGATGCTGTATGATGGTGCCAAGGATGAATATATGAATGTCAGGAATTCAATACTACAGTAAAAGCGAACATCTACAACTCCAGTTAGTTAATAACTGCTTGCAGGGGGGTGAGGGTTTCAGCTTTGAAGGTCACAGTATTTGAAGGACAAATATTTATTTCTGTTCCCAGATAAAGAAAGAGGGAACAAAGAAACTAAGCTGAGAAATGCAGTGTGGTCAGAGCTTCTGGTGTGAGTGCTCAGTGTTCAAGTGCTTTCTGAAATGTTTGTTATGGATGGGGAGGATGTTAAAAAAAAACAGTAAGATACTTAGAGAAAACTGTTAGATACTGTTAGAGAAAACAGTAAAGGGAATGGTAGAAACAAACAATACTAGATATAAAAATACTAATCTTATCTGGAGTTCTATTACCTCTGGAGGTCTCAGAGTGGCCTTCTTTGTCACCTCCATTTTATGAAGAAGGTCAGACACAAGAGAGGAACTGATCTGCTCAAGGCACACAGCCAGCAAATGGTAGAATTGGGACTAGAATCCAAATCTTTTTACTCTTAGGAGGAAGTGAAAAGATAGGTTTACTGTAGTTTCAAAAGACATGGCTACAAGAGGATTCAAACTAGCTGAGGTTGCATTTCTAACTCCATTGTGTGGGCTTTGGTCTGCTTCTTTGGAGTATGCTTTGTGCTTTAATTCTCCTGTGCCACTACACACAAAATAACAGTCACTTTTACAGAAAAAAATATAATGCCCAAACTCTGTCTTTGGGTACAGAAAGAAATAACAGAGAAGAGGAGCCACCGAGTCCAGCTGCTTGGGATAGTGGCCATGTGCCAAACATCATCTTTTGTGGTAATAACCCCTTTCCAATGGCAGCCTGAGCTATTTGCCTGTCATGATTTGTCTTTTTGTGCTTGGGGAATGCTGGCTGACCTTTGTCTTTGATGTTGCTAGGCCCTTTCCTTGCAATAGGGCAGTTCAGGAGGCCATGACCACATCTGCTTTGGCTGGTTCTGTTATCAATTAATTTGTCCTGCCACATCAAAGAACAGAGATAAAGCTGTAGCATTTCCTTACCACAGATTTTATCTTCACTCCCCAGTTCACCTCACAACACACGCACCTTCCACCTCCACAGCAAGCAGAGAGAGAGACAGAGAGAGAAAGAAACTGAAATGACATCCTAATAGCCTCTCTCGAGTGCTGATGGCACCTGGGTCTCTGTGTGCTGAGCCTTACACCCACTTCCAATCTGGTCTGGCCACAGCCAGTTGGTTGCTCACTCCCCCAACAAGTTATTTGTTTTTCTCTCTAGACAAATCAGTGATGTTAGAATGACAAATAACAGTTATAGCTTTGCACTTAGCTGAGTATAATTTCAGTCCATCAGTACCATCTGTCTCCCTTCTTGGGCTGCAGCTCCATTAAGCGACAGCTAGAGATCCTCAAGGACAAAAAGCCCAACTCCCATGGACAGATATTTTAGGGGTCAGAATTTATGACTCATTGCCCTTTGCAGTTAATTCCAACGGTGAGCTGGGAAAAATGAAGCTGGGACTTAAAACCTAGCTCAACTTAAAACTTCCCGACTGCTCTGCTAAGCCTTGACTCTCCTTGTTCAGGAGTTCTGCACTGACATTGGTACTGACCACCATCCACACCCAAAGACTTGCTCGGGTGATGCTGTTTGTCTTGGCTTTGAGACAGCATTCATTTTTTTTCTAGGAGATTTTGTGCTCATTTACTACAAATCATAGAAAAGATGATGGAATTCTTATGTGTAGTAGGGAACTTCAATATTGATAAGTAACCTATTCTATTGATAGTAATCCCACCTTGTTTTGTTGAAGTGCCTTTTTTTCAAAAGCAATTTCTTTTGTCTTATGGCACTCACTAGGGAGAAAGATGCTTAACGAAACTTCCAGTCTCTATCAAACAAGATGACTTCTATGCTGATTATGTCTTCCCCTCTCTCATGTAACCTCCTCCTCTTTTTCATCTATGATCCTTGTTCTCATTCTGTAGGAAGTTCAAACTCCTCTTCCTCCTTTTCTTGATCATTTGTCCTTTCCCTTCCCTTCCCTTCCCTTCCCTTCCCTTCCCTTCCCTTCCCTTCCCTTCCCTTCCCTTCCCTTCCCTTCNNNTCCCTTCCCTTCCCTTCCCTTCCCTTCCCTTCCCTTCCCTTCCCTTCCCTTCCCTTCCCTTCCCTCCCCTTCCCTTCTCTTCTCTTCCCTTCCCTCCCCTTCCCTTCTCTTCCCTTCTTTTTTTTCTTACTTCTTGTGTTTTTTTCTGAGGACTACTTTGGTCACATCACAAAACATGGGGAAAAAAGTTTGGGAACCATTTTGCATGTGCTGTGAAAAAACCAGGTCTCCTGCAGTGTGGCTGTGAATGTCCTTCCCTCTCATTGACTAAAGACCCTGCATACCTTGCAGGATCAGTTGCATTCAAAAACCTGTCCTTTCAAATTTGTTTAGGTAAAGTGCAGAGTGCAGATGATTCCCAGAATAACTCTTCTGGCTTCATTTGGAATGACAGCAAAAACAAATCTGGACCTAGCTTTTCATCTCAATGGAAGGGCATATGAGAAGCAGTGAGAATATGTCATTGTTCGTAAAGGACAACATTACATGAGAGAGAGAGCACAGGAGAAAGGCAAAGAGAAAGAGATTTTTCCTATCTGCTAAGTAAGGGCCGTTTTGAGGTGTGTGAGGACAGCAGGGGTCAGCAAGTGCTGGAACTGACTCTGAACTTCTGGCAGAATGATCTCCTGGAACTAAACCCAAGAATACCTTCATCTTCAGCAACCTGCCGGGAGATGTTCCACAGCCAGCTTTCTCCACAAGAGCCAAGTTACAGTGTCTGTACATGACAGGAACTGAAGCAAAAGCTTTTGTCTTTTAAAACAGACTAGCTCACATACAGCACAGTAGACTCGAGCCTGTTTAATATCGGACACTGAGCAAGAATCCATTTGTAACAGAGGAGCCATAAACCATGATATTAACAGGGAGATGGTGAATGCAGATATTCACACACCATGTCTAATTAGAACAGGAACAGATATGTTACAGAAATTAGAATTCCATCAGTAAAGATCTAGCTCTACACATTTGGTCTGTTTGAATTACGAGATACTTTACATGTCTCAGCTCCTTTTCACCAGGAAAACAATCTGTTTGGCAGATACTCCTTAAATCTCATTGCTCCCCTGTCATATGAATGGAGTAAAGACTACTTTTCCCACTTGCCAGATAGGTGGTTTCGCTGAACATTCATGTTACTCGCCTCCACATACAGTCAGCATCAGAACTAGAAATCAATCCCAGGACTCCTGATTCTTAGTCTTTTCCCATCAGCTACATTATTTTGAGTTTGCTTTACCTGTGTATCAGGAATCTTGTGGGCAACTACAGAGACAGAAAACAGATTGCCCCCAAATGGTGTCTTCAATCACTCAACTTTTATCACTGAGAGACAGTAGCTTCCCTCCCTACCTCCTTGAAAAGCTTTTAAAGTAAACACAGGTACATTAGAATAACAGCCTTTCAAAAGGGTCCCTTTCCTCCCCCTCACCTTTCTTGCTCTCCTGTCATTAAGCAGAACAGAGCCATCCTTACATGTGACATTTCGACAGATTGACTTTAGCTATTTACTTTAAGCTTTTCTTCCTCCCATTCAGGATCACTTTCATTCATTTTCCAAGTTTCTCAAATTTTCTTCTGCTAAACCCATAGATCAGGTGATTCGGAATGAAGCACCAGGACATGTGCCATTCTGATAAAGCAGAGCCCTGAAGCAACTCCTTACTCCTCCTGTAGCCCCTTTCTGCTTACTCTTTAACTCACTAATTCTGCTGACAAAGGGAAAAATACACCAGGAGTGGTAAAGGAAATCTCACTTTTAAATGCCAATTTCATTTTCTTACCACAGAGGCCACTTCCCTGGTTAAACTATTCATTAATTGTCTTCTGGGCTTATAGTCAGTGGCTCAGATTCTGATCTTAATTATATCAATAAAAACAACCACTCCAGGGCAACCTTTCATGAATATGCTTCCTTTTGAACCAATGTGCTTGCTTGGTTGAGGATGGCCTTTCTAAACCAAATCCTAACCCAGAATTACCACATTAGTGTCAGTGGAACTGACAGGTGACAGAGTTCAGACTCTGAACTCCATCACAAGGGTTCTCTCTTTCCCCCAGCAACAGAAAACTGAGCAGTTAGCACAATCCTCTTGACTTACTTACACTCTCTGCTTTGCAGAAGACCAAGAGCTTTGCTGGGTATGTTGAAAGTGCAGAGGCAGAGACATATGTCTGAAGTGAGGGTGTGTCATGCTGCTGTGAATTAAATTTGTCTTAAAACATTGCTGGCCAGAGAATGGTATTAAATTCAGACCAGGACTTATAGAAAATATAAACCAAAGAGAGAAAAAAACCTCCTTGACTCTGCTGGGCTCTTTTCATTCAGATATTGATAAGCTGTGGCCTTTAGAGTCTGTTTGCAAAGGGTGAGGATGCTTTGTTGCAGGGGAGCAGAAGGAGGGTAAAAGGTGAACTGCTGAGAGGAGACAACTGGGCTTGTGTCTCTGGATTTGCTCTGCTATGATTTCCCTCCATTTTTGTTACATTTGACAGTAAATATTCAGGTCCTCTCTAAGCTAAAAGACAGCAATGGCTGGTAGAGTTAAACTTGTGTGTCTATGGGGAAACAGGAAGTGACTTTCAGAAAGAGGCATCAAACTCCTAAGGCTGTGTTAGTTTCCTGGAGAAACCAATGCAGCATATTAAGCCCACTGCTTTGTGGTTAATGCTGGTGTCTGTACTTGTAACAGAGAAGAAATCAAGTCGACACAAGATGAGTTATCCCTCCAGAATAGATGGATACAGGCAGACCCTTCATATGACCATAAAAAAAAAAATAACAGCAGAAAAATGTCTAGCTTTATCTTTTAAAAACAAGGGCACTCCTCAACCTGTCATGCCTGCTACAGTGACAGATCAAATCCTGGAGCCCTTTGACGGGAAGCCATCTTTGTCAGAGGTGGGCACGGCCTGAGAATATTTTTCCTTTTTCCAGCTGAATACTTTTTTCCTATGTTTATGCTGCTTTGATTCTCCCTTTTCACACAAGCTTGCCAGCCTGTGCATTACTATGGCTTATACAAGTTATGGCAACAGGCAGTGGTCCCAGTAGAGACCAGAACCCTGTAGTGGCAAGAGCTGAACAAAGATCTGCTCATCATGAGCTTTAACAAGCCATTCTCTTTCTCAGCCACCTTTTATTTCTCTCATTCTTCATCTTTCTTGCTTAACTGGAAGGTCTTGGGAGCTTCCTCAGGTTTTTGTATTAACTCCTTCTAGAGAAAATATGGTCTAGGTCAGCTCTTTTCAGAACACACAAAAAGGGAGATAGAGGAAAAGAATTAGGGATGCAGGAGCAGCTGAGTGATGCTAAGCAATGTTTGTACTGCAGAATAGTCACATTGGCACATGGTTGTTGGGTAACGAGGTTCTGTTTGTTGCAGTCCTGGGGCAACAACTCACTGTAAAGTTAAAGCTTTTTGTGTGCATATAGAGTTTGAATTAGGGGAAATGCTCAAAATATATAAACAGGAACTAGCCTTGCAGGGAAGATAAGCTTTGGAGTAAAGGGGCTGTCTCTTCCAATGTGTATTTAGTGTCTACCGCAGTGGGGACTAATCTCATTTTGGGCCTCTAGATGCTGGGCCTCCCTTAATGTGTATACTGCTGTAATACACATAACTACTTCCTTCCATTGACTGCCTTTTTGTTGCATTGTTTCGTGTAATTGACTCCCTTTTTCATCCAGAGGCCAAAGAGTGATTATTGGAGATTGCAAGCTCCAGACCTGAATTGTTTCATTCAGGAAGTTAATTAAAATCAACCCACCTCTTTAGAAAACCCTTTCCAATATAGTGTGGATGCTCCTTTCATCTCAGCATTACTTCTTCTTTTTTTTTTTTTTAATCAGTGCTCCTTAAATCATGGAAATAACTTGGCAAAGGAGCTGAATTACAAGAAAAAATCAGTTAGGAACGTAGGTAAAGGCATATAATAGGTCTTTAGAGGAGAGGAATGAATTTAATTGAGTGAAAGCTCAGAAAACCCAAAAGTAAACTCAGGGTCATCAGCATACTTCTTTCACTTATCCCTCAGTTGCACTTCATAGATCCAGGCTTCCTTTTGCTCTGCTGTTATCACACTTTCTTTTTGCTGTGATTTATTAACTGTGGAACTGTCAAATTATGAAACTGAGGTTCTAGAAATACTTATTAATGTTTGAGAAATTCATTTCACACTTGAATACTTTTTCTAACACTTACTAATGTCCCTCATTTTGGTCATGTGGGTCTACAGGGCAAGAAAACAAGGTATCTTATTATATATTTAGCATGTGGAGATGAAGGATGAAAAAAAAAAGTATTTTAAAACCCCCTCAAACATTACAGCAACTTCATGCATTTGCTCCTTGTGCTGCTGTATGTGGTGACTCTGTGTGTGTATATGCATAAGCAGGGTAATGTCTGTACGTTCAATGACACCATTCCAGCTTCCTTTCAGTCACTATTAAGAAAGTACTTCTAATTCCCTCTGAGAAGCTTGAACATAAAATTCCTTTCATGCCAGTTTTGTCTTCCTCAATTTGGCAAACACCGTCCTTCCCCCTGTGATTCCAATGGAACTTGTAATTCAAAAGATATTTCTATTTATTACCACCCTGTTAGTGTATGAGAATCATCAGGGGTGCCAGTACAGCAAAGGCAACAAGGTTACTTTCTGAGCTCCCTGTCGCAGTTTTGTACTGCACAACAAAAATGCAGCAGGCCACAGATAAATGATTACTTATTCGCTATTTAATCAGAATAAGGAACCCAAAAAAAATTACTGAGTAATTACTTGCCTCAAGATCCTTGAGAGTGAGTTTGCCACATTTATTTCCCACGCAAGGTTTTCTGATGGAAATTCGTTTAAAAAGCAGAAACAAAGACCGTCAATAATGTCAAAATTTATGAATTTGCTCTTACAGGACTGGAACATTTCTACTTCTTGACACTCAGTTTTGAAATGTGTTATGTTACAACAGTATCAAATTTAACAGTCTGAACTCTTGCTTAAAAGGAGGTTTCCCTTCAAAACATAATTTTGCACAGAATACAGAGCTCCATGTTTCTGTCAGCATTAATGAAGTCAGGTTTAGTATTTAACCTAATCTGCTCAAAAAAGTCCTATTCCCCTGCACACTTAAGGCCACATCATCTGATAGGAAATGGCTGCAATACCTCCAGCCTTCCTAAAATACTGACAGTTTCAACCGTTTCTTAAGAAATACTTACTCACTGGGGACTGCAGCTCTAAATAGATGCTTCTGCTTTAAAATATGATCACATTCTTTAACTTAAATGGATGAGTCCTCACAAATCAAGCACAGGTATTGCTGGCATAACACTGAAGGTCACCCGAAGAAATGAGTGACCACCAGGTATTTTTCCTTGAGGTATCTGCATAGTGCTTTTCTCTCTCTGATACCTCACTGTTACCATTTCTGAAGAACCGTAACATTTTTTTCTTCAGGCAAGTATTTCATGCCAGCATTGGAAACATAGTTTTTTTCAAAAGACAGTATCTGCTTTGAAACACTAGCAACCATTTACAGTTTTTCACATTTGATATGCTACCCCTGATGAAAACTGAGCGCAGCAGAAATACCCTTCTACAATGCACAGGTGTCCACCACACACTCAAAGCACCAGACTTTGTGATATGGGGGAAAAAAGAAACCTCTTTGGCAGAAGTAACACAGAAGACATAATTTATCTTTTTACCTGCTATGACAGGTCTGAATTCTAGTCTTGTTTAATCCAGCACAGAAGCCAATGATGGGATGGGATGGTGTGTTTGCTCTGCTGACTCTTCTGGTTAAGCTGAGGACAAGACCAAAGTTAGTATCACAATGAATCCTTGCAGAGATCGTGCTTACAGCTGTGCCCCAAAAATCTGCACACCACTCAATGCCAGTGGTTTAAAATCTGCCTGTTTGTGTATATGCAAGTGATTAATTTTGGTATGTACAAAAATGCTCGTGTGTCAGTGTAAAACCGTCAAATCCCGTACACACAAATGCGGACCATTCAGATCAGCAAGTGCCATTTGAATGATTGTCTTTCAACATCTGTCCTGTTGCTTTTTCTTTGCTCTTGCTCTTCAACTTTTCTTCCGGTAAACTTAAAAACTTGTGCCATGTGAAAGAGCCCTAGTTACATTAGCTAATTCTTGCTTCTTCCTTAAAACCATACACATTAGTTAGTATTCACTTTGCAAATTGCTCTGGATTTGATAAATGCAACATTTTGTGTGGAACAAGCTTTGAAGGATTATCTCCATGCACATTTTTAAACTTAACATGTGAGTTCTACAAATTCTTCATTTGTTTTCATGTTACTTGGCATCCATGAAGCTAAAAAGCATTTAATAGACATAATTCACTGATCATTTCATTAATAATGATTTAGCTTGTTACTAACGCTTCCATTTCACAGAAGCAGAAAATGAGATGTAGGTATCTGAAAGAATATAATTTTAGAAGGGTTAATGGTGCAGAATTGGCTTCTGATTTCTAGAACTCACCTTGCTGAGGGCTCAGCTCTTCTAAAATGTCTGTCTACAAGGGTTAGAAAGAAACTATTAAAACATGTTACATCTATTAATCTACTTTTAGGTATGTAGCTGTGAACTGAGCCCACAGAAATAAAATCTCTCATACCCGTGAGATCATGTACTAGAAAATCAGTCCCAGCACACCCAAAAAGTTGGCCCCACACTGCATTTCCTTACACAAATAGTAATAAAATACTTCTTTTTCTTTTTTTTTTTCCCAAAAGAATATTTTATTTTAGGGAAATGCAACAGGAAAGAACAAAAGTAAAATCCCCATTCGAGAAAGCCCAGCATGTGCAACTTCACTGTAACAGCCAGCAGAAGGTCTAAGAAAAAAAAAAGGACTAGTGAGACCTGCACACAGAGAGATTCTCATAAATTAGCTCAGGAAAGCAAATGCAGAGCACTGCATGCTAGGGAAGGCTGGTATCATAAAATAGTTTTTAAATCCTTTAACAATATTAAAATTCTGCTCAGAAACAAGGGCTGTAATACAATTTTCCTCTCTCCTTGCTTGAAAATCAATTGTGCAGCTCTTTCCTTTGTTAAAATTTTTCAAAACTGTAGAAAAATGGAATCAGTTCCCGCCCTGGAAAAATGAAGGAAAGTGCTTAATCCATTGGTGTTGGTGCACAAAGTGCATTTGTTGTGCTGCTGACTGTAACACGATCTGAACCAAAGAAGGAGAATGAACGCTTTGCGGCCCCTGATGGATTTCAGATTTATTAGACACTGGAATGTTTTTTTTTCCCTCCTTGTCTATAAGAACATGGTGTGTAAGATGATAAAGGGCAGGAATAAAGGGAGCAGACACTGTAGCCCTTAAAATTAAAAGAACTGTTTTTAGATTTTGAAAGTGTCAATGCATGAAAAAGCAGCCTAAATGTAAGTGTTGCATTATTCAGTATGCTTTCCTCTTGGAAAGAAAAACATTTTGCAGTCACTGACAAAGCTATGGACATGTGACTAATACTACTTTTATTTTCCTATATGGAGAAAAACACCATCACAAAGCATAAATGGAATATTTGTGCTGTAAGATAATACACACATACCTGTAAATTATGAGTGCAAGATGTAATAATTCATCTTTAGTTTCATTACTCATGCACTATGGAGCTTTCAAGATTAGGGATAAATTTGTTATGCCACTACATTCCAGTATGTTTTCCCTTCCTTAACCCTCTCTCCCTTCTCTGGCACTCATATCCTATACTGTAGGAGCAGCACCAGCTCATACAGGCTGTATAAGCTACACAGAACTGGCATAATTTTCAAAGGACATATTCATGATCCATTTTATTATGTTAACCAGGCTGAAAAAAAATATCTCAGGGTAAAGGGATATAATTTCAACTATGTTTTGGGGGAAAGTTTCCTATTCAGAGTAGAGCTCCAAGGTGTAACATTAACAAAAAACTGGTTTATTCTAATGTTACAGGATTGTTCTCTTGAGCTGCCAGGATGGGAAACACAGTGGTCTGCTTGTAGTAGTGGTAGTTTCGTTCCAGTATCTATATGTTGCTTTGTGAAAGGGAATAACGAAAGTCTGGAATGAATTGCTTCAATAATTAGAATTCCCATGTAAATGTAAACAACAAAACTATTCACAAAAACTGATGTTTAATATATAAGCAGAGGAATAAACAAACTCTGTTATTCTATTTTTGACTCTGTATGTATTCTAAGTGTCTGAAAGCAAAGTACATACGACAGAGATGTCAAGACCAAGGAGACAAGTCAGCCTAGTGTTCTAAGCACTGGGACTCCAAACTCTGCAAGGGTCTGCCACTGAGTTATCCTGTGATCTTGGGTGAGTCATTTAAATTCTTTATGTGCTGATTTCACCAGTCTGTAAAATAGGTGCAATCCTCCCCCATTTACCTCAGACTCAAAAATATCTATTAAACATCTTAGATGACATGTTATGTTCAGGCAATTTTTTTTCTCTGTATGAGAAAAATTCTTATATGAGAATTCTCTGTATGAGCTGTACTTGTCCACAGATCTTTTTGACCTGCAAATCTCTGCCCCCAGACACACGCATACACAGTCACGTCAGTTCTGCCTGAAAGATGAGCTGAACATGCCTTTACCGTGAAATCAAACCCACCATTCTGCTCCTGTAACTGCAGAAGAGAAACTACATTAACTATCAAACTTCAACTCTTTTCAAAGAGACTGCATGGGCCCAAATCTTGCTTGTCTAAATCAAGTGAGAAGACCCAGTAAAAATCAGTAGGATGCTTCAAGCCATTAAGGAAAGAGGGATCTGGTCTCTCGTAGTGCATTGAGGCAAAACAGACACATTACTGCAGTTTGCATTGGACAGTTCTCAATTAGAATGTCAAGATTTATAGTGCATTTTATCCAGCTTTCATTCGTCGTTGCTCAGTTTAACCTTTGACCTATGGTTACTGGCAGAAGAGGGCTTGTCCCAGAGGGCCATTAGTCCCTTCCACAGAGGCCTTCTAAGAAGTGCCAAAAAAGAGGGTGGGAAACAGGTCTCTTTGTAACAGGACCCCCCCCCCCCCCTTCTCTGAAATTCTCAATCAATGTGATAGTCAGGATACAAGAAAATAGGAGATCCTCTGGATTTTTCTGCAATGAGTAGTTAAGGTCATTCTGTCCTGCCCTGACAAGAGATGAGATGGAAATAAATCCTGTAGAAAGGGTCAACACTAATTCTGTCCAAAGCTCCTCATGGAGTTAGAGCAAAAGAAAATGGAGCTTATAAATATAAAGAACCTATGTTGAGACCCTATCAAGAGCCACAGTAAAGTGTGACATCCAGGTGTTCTCCACAGGGCTGGAGTTCACAAAGCTCTCACCTGATACGGGACATATCCTTAAAGTATGTGACAGAAGAATAGGAGTTACAGATACATCCCTGAATTTGAAAATAAAATCTGTATGGGAATAAATACGTTAACTTGGATATTCCAGCCTAATGCATTCCCTTCCAAAAGGGAGACAGACGACAGGAGTGCTGAAGGGGAGCCTGCTGGCATGGAACTGGCACAGTTTCTTGAGGCAATACCATGAGATTGCTGAAAACACCAAAGAGGATCAATGATCCTGCTCTAGGACTGTGCTGATGACACAGATTAAGGGCAGTGCTGTGAAGTGTGGAGGGCCTGAGTATTCCAAGGGAAGTCACGTATATCCTGGGCATTACAGTGTTAGGAAAAAGACGAAATGTAATTAGGATGAGATATCAGGCTGTGCAGTTTGAGATTAATAAGAATCATGCTCTGTGGTCAGCAAGATGTTCCTCAGATGGAGACGTCCTTACAGCAGTGAGGTTCTCCAACGGCCTTCCCATAGACACAGAGGGACAAAAATAACCTGGGTAGCTTTAGGATAGAACCAGAGTCATCTGCAAAAGGGATTATATAACGTAGCTGCCTCTAACAACAAAGGACTCATCTGATGAACCAGAAGGCCCCTTCTAGTCCTATTGTTCCTGCTATTCCCAAAGTTAAATTAACACCAACCTTGCCTAGCAACATCGTGTTTCCATGTGTGTAGAGATGGAGTTTGCCCTGGAGCTCTTGGGACGAGATGTCCCTTTTTAAATGGGAACTGAAAAGCCTCACGACAGAATGAATAACTAGAAGAAGTCCCAGGTTTATAATTAAAAAACAAACAAACAAAGTAATGGATTTAAATTGTCTCAGTTTCAGGGGCAGAAAGACCTGTGATGATAAAGTGTGCTATAGGAGTCTCACCTTAAATTCCCCTCAGGAGTGGCTTGCAGCATTCAGTCCTCTAAGAGCACCCACTATCCTCTGCCAACCTGGAGCAACTGGGACAGAAACACTCATTCTGTTGAAAGCAGGGACCAGGCAAGTGTTTCCCATCTCTTTCCTCCCAGCCTGGTTTCTCACTGCATTCCCTGCCTGTCAGGATGACAAAGCTCCATACCCTACAGAGCTCCATACCCCACAGACCTCATCCCATGCAAACCCCAGCGCCTGAGAGCAATCTCTCTCACCTGTGTTGTATGTATATATATATATATATATTAGTATGAAATACGCGACATGGGGTGAAATCCATCTCCTTTCCCGCCTGCATGGCTGCCGGGAGGCGTGAGATAGCAGGGCACCTCACTAGGCGCCATTTTGTCTCCTGAGGGGAGCCGCCGGGCAGCCCCACAGCGCGCGGCCTTCGCTTGGCAAGGTGCGTGAGGGGCGGCTCTGCCATTAGGGGAAACAAAGGGCGGTCAGCGAGTGTTCCTGGAATTGGGAGTCCGAGGGTCTGTGCAGGTAATGTCAGCACCTCTGTGCCTCCATCTGCGTCTCTTCAGAGCAGGCTCTTCAGGACTTCGGGTGTGGACCTGCTGCCAAGCCTCAAACTGAGTGATAAAATGGAGGGAAAGCGCCTCCTGTGGCAGTGCCTGAAAGCTGACAGAGCCGGCTTGGAGCACGCAGCCCAGTGCAAAGGAGGGTAAGTGAAGTAACAGCAATTTAAAATGTGCATGAATAGAAATTCCCCACCCAGAAGGTGGACCTCAATGGTGGAGACGGTGTTTTAGCCTGTGTGACCTCTTTTCTTGGAAAACCATAATTAAAGCACCTTTAGAAATGACTGCAGCTAGCACCTCGGTTTCAGAGCAGCGCCTTGCTGGCATTCATCGGCTGGGACAGGTTCAGGTTGTGGTCAGAATGGATGAACCCCTCCATCTTTTCTCACCTCCAAAGCAGCAGCAGTAGCAATGGCTGCCATGTCCTTGGAATGAAGGTGGAAGGGAGTAAGCTGAGGACACCCTCCTCCTGGGAGGAGCTGCCTCTGCCACCAGAAGGTGCCAGGCCCCAGCTTTCTGTTGAGATTGCCAGTGTGGTTTAGTAATGCAACAATTTGCTCACAAGACACAGAGCAGAGCCCACCTACTTGTTCCTCTGAACAGCCATCAGTCGATAATGACTTTCAGTCAAGGGCCTAGCTTGGAACAGATGCCTAGAGGTGAAAGGATCTGTATTCCATTACTAGCCCCTTCAACTAGCCAGGGTCCCCGAGGTTAAATATTTTTAGCAACAGCTTGTTTACATGTCAAACTTGTCAATGAGCTTCTGGGGCACTGCTGCTGCAAAGCTGTGTTGGTGGCAGCCAGTGAGCTTTCTCTATGCGCAGAACTAAAGCCTTCTAAAGGGCTTGTCAGATATATTCTTCCTACCGTGTCACAAGAGCAAGACTAATTTCAAAGAAATGCTCTTTATTTCTACTTAAAACTGCTAAGGAAAATATCCAGCACTGTCTTTTTTTCTTGTCATCTGTTTGACAAGTGTCTCATAAAACAAATTGAGAGGTTTAAATCTCCAAGACAAAAATCAATAAGAGGATAAGTAAAGAATAGGAGGAAGTCAGCAGGCTGAGATTTATTTCATTGGAAATGTTTTTTCAATGGATTTACTAATAAATCTAGAGTGGCTGGTGCAGCTGCCTTTGATATGCAGTATCCCCTTTACTTAGATGGAAGGTGCACATGAAAAGGAGCTTTGAATACTGATTTTTACAAGGGTGTAAATCAGTGAAGCCCCACACGTTAAATATACCACCGGCATCTGCTTCAGGTAAGTTAAGAGAAAGGATTTGTTTGTGTGCCAGAGTTTTTCTCTGTACTTTTGCCATTTTTTGTTTAATATATTGCAGTAATTGTGATCAGGGCCTTGCTGTGGTGGATGCGGAATACTCCGCTGTAATAAAATCATCTCTGTTCCAACAAGTTTATGGAGTTTCAAGGGCAGGAAGCTCCACTGAAATATGAAATATGGGCTGACCAGGGAGTGAAGTGTGTGATGGTGGAACCAAGCTGTAGTATCTTTTGAAAACCTGCTCCAGTGAGTACTTCCCTTGTGGTCAAGGAAAACTGGGAAAAATTAAAATCAGATGATTCAAACCAGACTTACAGATAAAGAAAATGAAATAAAGTCATGAAACAGACCAGAGAAGGTCAGCATGGACTGGTTACCAGTCATTTTTAGGTTGATCCCACAGCTGGCCTACGCTCTAGGAAGAAGGGATATTATCCTGAGTGACAACAATAATAGTTGTTACTGAAATGTGTAGACTTTGATGTGGACATGTAGCAATGCCTGTCAGAATGCCTGTCTTCCCTGCTGCACATTCCCAAAGACTCTGATCTTTTCCAAAAGCCCAATAGATGAAGAGGAAACTATAATGATCTCCTTGTTGAGTAATATTAGTGGTTTACTCCAACTGGCACACA
>JBCJKH010071189.1:11593-21825 GCA_039877255.1 Loriculus beryllinus
CTGAGTGCATTGCTCTGGGCTGACCTGCACCATCTGTCCCCATTTATACCTGCCCAAAGACAGCATCCTACTGGGATAAACTGGAAAACAGTGCTATATGTCAGTGTGTACAATTACACAGTATCCCATCCCTGTAAAGGCTTGGATAAATGTGTATACGGGTACATATAAACATGTGCACCTACATGCTTAAGTGTTCTCTCTCCATGACAGAGGCATCCCTGCCAGATGTTCAGAGCAAGATGCTGAATGTGATAATTCCTCCCTGCTAGGCTGATTCCATTCAGCCGGGGTTAAAATCCTCCAGGATCTCATTAACAGGACACATAGAAAAGTGATCCCACCACCAGAAACCAGATTACGACCCTGTCTTTCAGATGCTTCACTAGAGATTTATCTGAATGTTGCAAACTCAGCAGTTTACCCAGAATATCCTGACACTATTTCCCTCAAAGGCCCAGCTCCTGGAGCTCGGTGAGAGTTTCATTTTCCTTTAACAGCAACGGCCCAAAGAAAACTTGCAACTTAAATCCTTAAACCCCCTGAGATACAATTTAAATAACTAAATAAGTAATTAACCCTCAATCTCAAACCATATTATGCTTAAAACCTCACAGCTTTCAAGCCATTTTCATGAGTTATAAAGCTCTGATTTACTTCTTTTCCTCATCCTACCAACTGGTGGTGCCGCCAGCCAGCCAGCTGTTTGGAAACAACTGAAAGATATTGGGAAGGGGGCGTTGGGAGGAAAGAAAAGCCCAGTAACAGAAGCCGAAGTGAGAAGCACTGATTCATAAATCTGAGTAGCATGACTGCGACAGTGTCCAACTAGTGGAATTTACTCTTAGGCATCCTCCCAGCACTGAAAAGGCTTCAACAAAACCCAGGGCTGAACAGCCACAACAATGCTGGGGCCCATGGGGCATATTTTAGGAGAGGAAATTAATAGAACTAAATGCAAATAATCATCTCCCGAAAGAGCCCAAACGACCTCCAGCAGCAGTGCTTGCCTCAGCAGGCTCCCATTCCCATTGCTGCGGCGTGAGGAGGCTGGGAATTTCCCTCATGAATGCTGCCAGCGGAGCTGGGTTCAGAGCACAGGAACCTCCCTAAGAAAAGTCCTGTTCTGGGGTTCACTTTGCTAGAAAAACTCTTTATTGAGCCAATCTGCATCCAAATCTCAACCCTGCAGCTTCTCAGAGCTCTCTGGCTTTCCTGCGCAGCATCTTGGGTTGATGCATCACTCCTCTCATTACTGGGTTTTGATAATGCCCTTCCAACCCCAGGACATCTGCCCGCCCCTGTCCTCACTGATGCATCGCACTATGTCCACCCCCATTCTCTTCTGCAGCAATTCACATCAGCAGTGATGCTTTTATCCAAAGCACAACAAATCTCAGAAGCCCAGAAAAACAGCCACGTGCTTCCTAATGCTGACACTTGAAATGATCAAAACATGCATCAAAATAAACATTACTTGTCCTTCCATGTTCATCAGGGGTTTTTTTTCATTTACAAATAAAGCAAAGAACTGAGTTTAATCTGGCTTATTCTCTACTAAAAAATCAAAGACGCTGCAGTTTTAAGATGAACCAGATTGTCTTACTAGAGAAACACTGGGGGGGATAAAGAATATCCCCCATTCCCATTATCTTAGAGGAGCTGACACTTCAGAATCATGTCCTTATACTGAAGAGAAGAAAAATCACCCTTATGGGTCTCAAGAAAGAAGAAAGTTCCAGGTAGGAAAAGAGGATAAACAAACTTGATTATTCCCAATTAAATATTAAATCAAGTATGTAATGACCTGGCATTGGGGTTTGAAAGAGGACAGATTCAAATCTAACGTCAGCTGGTGAGGTTGGTGTCACCTTGGAGCCCATGATAACCAGTCCCAGCACAGGGAAAGAAACAGATGCCAACACCATCATCTTGTCCCCAGGCTGCTGGTCCTGATGAGTTAGGGATGAGCAACACAGAAGGAGCTTGCAAGGAAACACACTTGCTTGGCATCTCCTGTACAGACAGGGCTCTCTAACAACAATAATACCCTTGAATCCAGCCCTGACAGTCTAGGAATGACATAGAAAGGCAGCGGTTCTGCCAAAGAGAAAACAACAGGGAAAGCTTTTTATCATTGCAAGTCAACTGCTGAGGTCTTGAACAAATACCATCTGGAGGCTCTCTTGCAGACCTGCTGCCTTTCCTTTCCGATGTAGGATCTACCTAACATACCACACAGCAGCTGCATATCTGGGCAGGCTTCCTGCAAGGCGTGAAGCCGATCACCTTCACCTGCAGAAGACACTGGCTGCGTACAAGCGCTGCAAGGGGGAGGAAGTAGGTACAAATTAATTACCTGCCTGAGGCGACTTGATATTTCCCTTAACTAGGTCAAATAAACTGTAGCAAAGCGCCCTGTCTCCCTCTCCCCTTAACAAAACAGAGTTGCAGCTTTAATGAACTGAGCTTCCTTCCAAATATAGTTCCGCAGGTTGAGACTGCAGCTTCCCCCATCGTATGAGATGTATGTGAAAGAGAGAAAGAAGGTAGTGTTAGGCGTTTTGATGTCCAACGTGTGTAGGACCAGCCTTCAATGCTTCTAGCTGCAAGGAATGGATACTGTTTTGATGCCTTAGGAATAAGACCTTAGGATTTTCACCTTTAAGGCATCGCTGGTTCAATGCCTGAAGCAGCTCTGGTGTTCCTGTTATCCAACCCTAGGGTCCCAGCTGGAAGAACTTGAAGGCATGATTTCATCTGCCTTGATCCAGTGCTATCACTTACACTGCTGTTAACTAGGGTTAGTAGTGTGCTACTACATCACAGAGGAATTTATGGCCTTCCTTTTGCACTGAAATGCAAGAACCAATAGCCCTAATAGCATCAGTGTCCATGCCAACAATGGTGCAGCTGGTATTCTCAACAGATGATAGCACCCCTTTTGTCCTTGGAGATGGATGAGCAGGCTGCCTTTGGGAACTAATACTGCCATTGCGTTTGAAAATGCTACTTGGACTGCATCTGGGTAAGGACAGACCCAAGGCACATCACCTGCAGGGAGATGTTCACCTGCAAATGGTCATGCTGTGCTTAAATGTAGAGATAATGAGGAACATGTCCAGTTCTGCAGTTGTCCAAGAGGGAGGAAGAGCTGTTGGCTTTTTCTTCAGCAGCCCAGCTCCAGGGGGAATTGAAGCTGGCACAGCCCCACTAACAATAAACAACAAAAGCGGAACAACACATCCTGGATAACCTGCTGTCTGCAGAACTGCTTCATGCACACCTCTGTGATGTGCCACACTGCACCAGCCTTTGCACTTGAGTTCACACTCGCCACATAGAGGAAAGGAAAGCTTCTCCTACCTGGTCCCTTCCAAACCAGCCTGTGAGCCTATGATGTTAAATTTTATAATGAGGGATTTCTCTGTAACACTTGGATATTTTGAGCACATCAATGGGAACCATCCATTCATTTGCTCAGATCCCAGGAACTATGAAATGTTTCACCAACAAGCAGAAAATTGAGATGACGAGAGCTTGTTTGCACATTTTCAGCTATTTCAGAACTTCGAGCCCAGCATGGGTGTTGCTCACCTCCCTGCAGTGTGTTTGGGGAGTGAAAAGGAATAGCAAGAAAGAAAAAAACCCAGATGACCAGTAATACAAACACAATTGATTTATCAGAAGCAGCGCCACTGTTTTAAATCAAAGCAGTGAACAGTTACTGTTTTGGCACACTGGTTAACAATCAAAATCAATAACTGCTTCTAACATCACTGGTAGCCTATAAAAACCCTCTCCAAAACCACTACTGGTCGCTTTCCATCAGTGAAGACTACCATAAGAGCATCCACTCAGGCAGCTTATGCTGTTTAGGGTCGTACCAGAATAGGACTTGGGTGTCAGCCATGGAATTTGGTCTCTCCTGAATAGTTAGTCCCAGTATTTTCCGCAGCGCATGACTTTCTCACAGCAACTTCTGATTTACTCACAGATCCTCAAAACAATTTTTGAACAACTGCTGGGGCTTCAAGCTTTTGGAAAGCCTCAAATCAAGGCACAGCTGGACACAGAAAATTATGCTTGGCTTAGTTTGGGGTTGGTTTTTTTGTAAAGCACAAAAGCACCAAGATCTAAAAGCACTTTCGAAGCCAGTAAATCCTGCCCCCATTCCTAAAGACCACATCTCACCTTTGCTGATAGTTCCCTAACTAAGTTTGCCTTTGTTTGGAATGGGAAATGTTTGTTAGAGAATTAAATGGGAATGAAAACAGGACCTTAGAAGGAATTTTCGCCTCGCGCTGAGCTACAGGGCTGGAACAACACTGGAAAATGCTGCATTTTACGAAGAAGGAAAAAGTGTTCTTTGGATGAACAGCTGCATTTCACATCTATGTTTAATTTAAAAACAGCTGGGATCAAAAGTGGCTGCTTATCAAGAGCTAATAACTACATTTCCTACTAATCTACAGGGTGCTCCATCAGTGGGGCAATCATACGTATAAATATAGACATATTATACAGATATATGTAAAAACTATATAATATAGCACATCTTGGCTTTGCAGAATGACATATTCCAAGGAGGAATGTCCCCATGAAAAGCTCTCAGCTGGGAATCTAAACAAGTCTTTAAATAACCAGCATTATAAGAAAATCTGTCCATCTCATACCAGCAATATCCAACCCGCACAGGCTCCTGTAGTTTACTGAAGCATCAGGCAGAGAGAGACTGAAAGCAGCATTAAACACTCCACCTGCTCTCCGAAGGTACTTGGGCATCCTCCTACGACCTTACAAAGCCAGATGGGCAATAAACCCCATGCTAGACAGGAAGATATTAGGAGCGAAAGCTATAAATACTGTGGGAGTAAGGCAGAAGCAAAGAGGTGGGATTGCAGGCAGCAGTCCAGGCAAAATCCAGTGCTGCACATCTCAGAGGACAGGGGAAATTCCAAGAATCCACATGGCTTTGCACCCCAGGTCTGGCACTGCAGCTAAGCAGAAGGGTTCAGGGCTCTGCCCCCAGCTCAGCACAGCCACCAAGGGTTTCCTCTATAGCCTCATTATTACCTTATATTTCTCTGCACTTAACAGCTTAAGCCTCTTATCTTCCACGTGCTCTGAGTCTATGCAAATAGCGCTAATAAAAGCAAAGGACTCTCATTATAGCACAAATCTCTTTCTCAGAGCATGGTTGTGGCCTTTTCTTCTCTGAGCACCAGGAAACAGCCTGGGAAGACAAAGCAGCACAGCCCCAGAGGACAGAAAACATGCAAAGACCAGCTAAGACACAGCAAGTAGAGCCTTTTATTCACCTCCTTAAAGGCCAACAACTTCATCCCTTGGAGTTCAAGCTCACGTTCAGAGGGATTCCCAGAAGCCAACTAAACCTACTGGATGCATTTAACAAAACACATCCCACGCCTATGATTTAACTTTCTGATCTGACCAATAAATAGGAAGCAAGCAAGAGCAGACTCTACTGTCTTGGTATCCCAAGTCCCATAGGGCAAGCAGTGAAGGAATGCACTTTTCTCTCTGTACTTCTTGCTACCAGCTGTGCACCACAGCTACAGAACCTGTTATCCAACACGATGTTAGCTCTGACACTTCAGCTTTGCATCTGCTTTCTGCAGGTCTCTTCCTGGCCTTTAACCTGTGTACTATCTCTCCAGCTTTGATCAAGCATCTGGCAAGGTTTAAGGACAATTTATGTACTATGATTGTAGTCCAGTGCTGAGCAGATGGAGAGTAAAGAACTGTCAACCCACGGAAAAGGGAGGGAATTGGGAATCAAACCCTGAATTGTCTTTACAGTTGTGAACTAGTGGATGAGACACCTTTTTTGTCTCCTTTCCTGTGGAGGTGCCTGTAGTGCTGGTATCATGGGCCATGCATACATGAGACACAGGATGTCTTAAAATACACTGAGATCTTCACAGAAGATGTCACACCAAGCCAAAAGGTTTTTCTCTTGTCCTGCTAATTAGATGCCTGTTACAAGAAATATCCTCCCTATATTTCCACAGCTCCTGCCCTGAACTTTGCTACCTTAGACAGTAACTTAACAGCAGCCTACCTGCTAACTTCAAATCCCAGAGAAAGGCTTTGCCCCGCAACTACACAAGCAACACAAGGTAGAGGAAAAAAGGGGATAGTGAGCACAGAGAAATAACCCAAGCAGTCTACCAGTATCCAGTTTTATCCTGAAAGCTGTTTCAGTAACACAGAGATATTTAATTGCTGGCTAGTATAGCCTAAGAGACATCAAACCGTCCTTTTCACAGGTTATCCCTACACCACCCACTGCAGCAGCTTCAGGGTCAGACCTTCACCCCGGTCCCTGCCCATCAATCAGCATTGGGATAATCAGATAATGACTGACTACAAATAACCATCTAAGCCGGTTTCCAGGGAAGTTTTGCACAGATTAAAAAGGACATAAGAGCTCCTCGCCAATTAGAGGCCAGCCGGGATTTGAGAACTGTTGCACCACTCCCTTCCCTCACTGCTGCAGCCTGAAGCTCCATGTGAACCTGGAGAAGAAGGAACAGCTCTGCATGTGAGCCCCATCCTGTTCAGTTCAGAGGCTACGTGGAGACTGCAGCTCTCCAGGCACCCTCCACATCAGAGCATTGCCAAGAGCTGCTCCTCCACCAACAACCTGGGATGCTCAGGGCAGCCACAGTAAAAGCTTGCAGCCACACACAGAGCACTGCTTGCAGAGAGCAGTTGCAGGCTTACAGAGAGTTTTGGCAAGCTGTAATGCAAAATATGTCCTAATCCCTTGTTCATTTGCAGAAACCCTGCACAAATCTCAAAAGAAAGCTCTTGGCAATCACAAAGCTGGACCTGATCCTGCAGTTTGAGGGCCCACAAGAGGATAGGGGGATCAGAGAGCCCAGGAGAGCATGACCAGGTCACTGTGTGAGCCTGACCAATGTATTCTACCCCAAAATCACTTTGCATTTCCTTTAAAAGAACAATATGCAGACCAGTGTCCAAGGGACATGAAAGAGCAATTATATCAGGAAGAGAAGCTGCAGCTGGCCTATCCCTGACAGTGTTCAAGACCAAATTGGATGGGGCTTGGAGCAACCTGCTCCAGTGGAAGGTGTCCCTGCCCATCACAGGAGGCTGGAACTGGACGAGCTTTAAGGTCCCTTCCAGCCTAAACCAGTCTGGAATTCCATATTTGGTAGAGATTATTTCCCCTTTCTTCCCTCCCTTGGCCACAATGGCAGTGCTCTCAGGTGTCCTCACGTTCACATGAAACCTTCCAGAGAAACCAGCCTCAGCTATTTTACATCCCACCTCAGATGCAAACAGCGTGAGTGCCTGACTCTTCCTGTTAACACCAAACTAGATTAATACAGATCACACATATATTTCAAAGTATGTCTGCATGCATATTCATCTTTATCTGGATAATGTGTAACACCAGCACAGCAAAGCCCATGTCTAATCAGAAATGCTCTGTTTGAAAGCCCCAAGCTGCCCCTCACACCACACCAGCCAGCATTTGCTCCTCTTTTTACCTCCCTTTCTGGCTTTTTCTGAGCACTGTGACTCTTCAAAGGGAATTTTCCACCCTTTGGACACATGCTGTGTTTAAAGGCTTGGGAAGCCTTTTTAATTTGAAAAAGGCACCACTGAAAACAGAAACACTTGAAAGGAAAAGCACTCAGGAAATATTAATACGAAAGAGGTGGGATCCATGTGTTTTCCTTTGAAAAGTTCTCATATCTAAAAGCCCAACCATACCTTGATAGACACCAGCAGGTCAGCCAGGATGTATGACACAACATTTCTGTTGGCCACAGGTTCTTTTCTGTCATCCCTTTTAAGTAACTATGCAATGGTTCAAACTCTGGAGACTCCTCCCAATCCATACTTAACAGGAGTGTCATGTTGGAATGACAGATTATACAAGGATGTATTTCATTATCTGAGATTTGGGGAGGGGCAGATTCTTTTAACACATAGTTGGGTGCTTTCTTTCTTGAAAGATCTAAAGCCAGTTTACAGCGTAAAAGGAGTGGGACCAGCCTGGTGGCAGTGAAGACCCTGGTGTGGAAGGACAGAAGTACTTCTGAAAGAGCCTCACAGAAACATTAACTTCAAAATGAAGCCTCTAAATCTAAGGCAAAAGCATCTCCCTCGGAACAGGATGCAGCCATTTATGCCCAGCTGAAGGACCTTTGAGTTAAAAGATGGCAACCTGGGATAAGGTTAAGTGGAGAGCACCCACATGAGGCAGTGGCCAGACCCCTGGGCTCACAACAAGGTTTTTGCATGATGTTTGACTTCAATGACTACAAAAACCTCCCCACGTCTTCTACTTGGCTCTTTTGCTGGCCAGGTCAACCAAAACTTGGCACCTTTGCTGGCAACACAAGGCTGTTTCCCCCAAACCCCAATGCTCTAGAGACGCCTGGATGTCTCCTGCTCACAGACCAGACCAAGACTAGTGCTGCTTGGTTTATGAGATGCAACAAGATGATAAAGCCAAAGTAGAGCCCATGTGGCTGTTCCACCATACATGTGCAGACCTGCTTTGAGTAAGAGTGGCGGGAGAAGGAAGGGAAGGGGGAATATAAAGAAAACTCAGTCATTCACACTTTCTTCCTGGATTCAAAAGGCTATTCCAACGAATGCCAGGTCACACAGGACTTTTCCAGGCTGCAATGCTTCTGTAACTCAAGTATCTCCCTCCTGCCTTTTTCATGCAATTATACCCTGAAATGCTATTACCAACATGTCAACAGCTCCTTAATATTGCTGAAACCACAAATTTACACCAGCTCTTTTCTCAGATTTCTCCAGTGTCCTTCCAGACGAACACAAAACACCTACCCCTGGTGAGCCTCACTTGAAGGAACAATGAAGGATTCCTCATCAGCACGCTGCAAAGGACAAATTCCACATCTCACAGCGTGTCAAAAAGCTGCAATCATTCACATTGTCATCAGGAAACAGCCTTCAGCTTCCGAAATCACGCCGCTCTTTCTGTATTGCATCCCATTAGCTCCGAGATAATAAATAATGACAATGCGCAGCACTGACATAACGCGTCTATTCTTGGAGCACAAAACAGTTTATGAACGCAGGCAAACATCATTAATGCAATTTTGAAAGTGGGAAAACTGCATGGAGAGCATCAGTTTTTTGTTTCCTCAAGTCCTACAGAGAGCAAAGGGGTGGAAAGTTGTTCCTTTAACCCAGTCCCATGGTTTATTTAGGTGCAGAAAAGCCAACAGTGGAGCTGGCCGCTCGGTTGAGGCTGGCTGGCTACAAGGTGTGAAAGTTGCTCTCTGCCCCGTATTTCATTTGCCACCCTGCATCGAGCCAAAGCCTGCAGTGGATGTGGTTTGAAAACTCCTGTGTGAGCATTCAACACTTCTCAGAGCCATCACCTGCACCGCGGGTATCCAAAGGAAACGAACCCACTCAGAGGAGCTGCAGGGCCTGAGCTTCCTCCTTATGAGCCCTGATGATGCTCCCTTGACATGAAACACTGCAGAGTGAAGGCGTACAAGTATTCTTTCAAGGTCCATACCCAGAGCTGTCTCCCTGACCAAAAAGTAAACCCTTTGCTTCCCAGCACTGAGATCCAAACAGCATCCCCATCAGCAGCTTATCACATAGCTATGGAATTATGGACTTAAATGTCACCAGGATGTTTCCCCAAAAACACACTTGAGTGAGGAAAGTGATGGACTAAGCCAAGAGGTCACTTCCTTGATGCTTTGGACTAAGCAGCCTTTCTGCAGCTGAGCTGCCCCATCTCCACAGTGGAATGGAGAGTTACACCAAAGCAAATAAACCAGAAGAACACACAGGATTAGAGAAGAAATCATATTCCCAAAACAAATGGAGATGCGTGATCTCTAGCAATGGGGTATTTTGTTCTTTCTTGATGAGAAAGGTCTAGATGCAAGTTGGTCTGAAGGTCAGAAAATCTCACTTCACCCAGTGCTGGGAGTGGATTTACCAGATACAATTATCATATCCTGGCAATTATTCACTTTTATGTTAATTCAAGAAGAATACATAACATTTGCATAAGCATCACCATGAAACAGGTATTAAAGCATTAGCCTTGGCTGGAATACCCATGGCAATTTAAGCAGGCACAGAGAATGCATATATGGCAGCAAAAATCATAGTTGGGTGTGTGTGTATGTAGAATAAAATAAGGCAAAGCACACCAAGTAAGGCACAGT
>JBCJKH010071193.1:0-11097 GCA_039877255.1 Loriculus beryllinus
AATGACTATATAAGAGAAGCAGAGCTTTCTTCTTTACTCCATAGAAACCCCAATAAGCTACAGCCTTTCTTCCTATTTTTTCTGGCTTGCTATATCTCTATCTCCTGGTAGTCCTGAACATAATTTAATTTCCATTCCTGAAGGCTTTTCAGTCTGTGGCAGTGCTTCAGGATCAATGTGACTTTGCTGCAGGTAGACAATGTTTGGTTTTAGCTTTCACTGGATGTACATAGATTATTATGTTAATTATTTTAGTCTACTTCTTGGTCTTTTTAGTTTGCTCTTTTTTGCAAGCCTCCTAAATGTTCTACAATTATATATAAAAAAATAGTTACTTTCTTAAAATATGGTTCTTGTTGCTAAAATTTATTTGCTTTCATTATAGAGGATCTTGCTAAAGGGCTTGTCAAATGTTTACACACACATACATGTTTATACACGTGTGTATAGAGAAAATTGTTTAGAGAACTTGTTCAGTGACTTCAAAGTAAAAACTGACATGCTTTTGAAATAGAACCCTAGATTTGAGGTTCCTGAAGCAAAAATATACTCAAAATTATTTTTGTTAAGAATATTTAAACCTCTAAAGTCAGTTCAAGCTTTTAAGGAAGGTGGGGTATCACCCTTAAAGGGTGTCACTTTGGTGGAATTATGTACTACTGGGTTTTTTACTATTATATTCTGAACAGCAACACTGCTTGAATAAGAGCTTTAGATAAGCATATATAAAGTATCATGCCAAGAGACACATTGTTCACAGTATTTTTCTCCAATAGGCATTCTTTACAGCTTCCTTTGTTTTTTAATTTTTGTGTGATCTACAAGGGGATTGTTTAGTAATAGTATTGGAATTAAAATTAAAATATTGTCTCCTGTTAGAGACAGTAATTGTCATCACTGATTATGAACTACCCAGAAAAGTTCCTGCCTAACAATCAGGAAATGACTCAATTTTGATGTTATCTACACTTGTTAGAAACCTGAAAGAAATGCCTCTTCATTATTGTCTTTCAAGATTTATGTGGTATCACAAATTCAAGTTTCTGTCTTGTAGGAATTAATGCTTACTGTGTTTAGTGGGAAAACACAACTTCATTTTAAGAATATCAGCTTTGTTTTTTCAGTTATTGGAATTTTAGTTTGTTTGCTTTCCACCCCTCAATTTTTAGAATGCTCTGCCGTCATGTCAGCTTTAATTTGTATGTAGAAATAGATTATTTTACCTCATTATTTTTTGGCTAACTTGAAGTAGAGTTTCAATCATCATGTGAAATGAGAAAGCTCTTAGTCACATTTCAGAATTAATCTATAAAATCCTGTCTTTCCCCAATGTTTTTTCTCATGAATGCATGTACTTTCAGATTAGAAAGTAATTCAAGATTAGTGAAACATGGGCAGATTGATTAACAACCGACAATTAAATCATTCCCCAGTGAAAGACCTTGATACTTTTCAATTCTTGCTATTTGGTTGTATAGATCTAGTACCTGTTACACAGGTTGCCACCAGGGACACAGTGAATAGCATTAGTTGTACTTTGTCAAACTCCAGCAAAGCATGCTGGAACACCATTGACAATATATCTGTAAAATTTCTCCAGAGAATCTTTAGTGCAAAATATTACTGTAAAATAGATATAAATTATAATAATATATTATTGTATATTTAAATGGAATTTTTATGCTGCAAAGGCAAATTTTTACTCAAATAACAAATTTTTAGTTTATGTGAAATCAATCTGCACAGGGTTACTGATGTGTATGTGCTTTACCCGATTATATAAAATAATGAGCCCTTATGTGCACCTTTTTGTGCAACATAGTCATCATAAGAGCACAACTGTCAACTGCTGTAGAGAGACACAAAACCAAAAAACTCACAAAAAATCATAAAACGTAATGTTGAAAGAATTAGAGTAAGCACTGCACATATGACTACATATGATAAACCGTTTAGAGCACAGACTGAGAACTTCAGGAGGAATTCTAGCATTCTGTATATTTCTGTTTTAAGACTTGCTTTCATTGCAAATGCTACTGGGAATTCTCTTTTAAAATGTTGGTATCTCCTATTTGAGGTTGTATGCGGAACTGTTTAAAATTTTCACTGCCTGTTGAATAAAACTAGAATCAAGCACTGAAATATTTAAATGTGTTCTATATTTTCAAACTTGTGCAGTTACAGTTCAAAGCCTGCTAGATTTGAGATACAGCAATAGAAGGCCTTTGCACATGCAGCACAGCTGGCATTGTGGCAGCGCTGCAAACTTTGACCTGTCAGCCTCTGGAGGGCATGATGCTCAGCAGCTGATAGAATGGTCTATGCTGAAACCAAAATCATGGGTTCTAATGAACCTCAGAAATGTTGCTGTCTTTGAAATGTAACTCCCTGTCCAGTGACAATTGGGCTGTTTTCGCAATATTGAACAGCCACTGGATGATAATGACCTTCAATAGCTACAGCCTGGGGCTAGATTTGAGTTTGATACTAAGAGGTGAAAAGCTTTCAAACTCAGTACCAGTCCCTTGAGCTATTTAGTCCTTCTGATGACTTATGTCTTGGTAAATACAAATCCCTTTTGTCCTCATCATGCTTGTTACTCTGCAGCAGGTTTTGTAGTGGCTTTTTATCATATCTTTATGGTAGATTTTCTGTAGATTTGAACCCTATTCCATTCTCATTCATACAACTTGAAAAAAAAAAAACAAAGCACAAAAACAACCAACCAACCAACCAAAGCCAGTGCTCTTGGAATGAGGATTTCTTTCAAAGTCCACTAACATCAATTAACTCTGGCTTTGCCAGTTTTTGAGCCTTCAGTGAAAAGAATTTTGATTCATGTGCAATCCACACCTCAAGCTCAGTGTTGCAGTGCATATTTCTCAGAAGTCTAAATGCTTAAAGTCAACTCTCTTGCTAATACTGTGTATATCTGTAAAGTAATATGGGCAAGAGCGGAATAAAGAAAGATAATCTCTCCATTTTACTAGTAGCTCAGATTTTCTCTGTAACATAGATAAAATATTCTGCCCAGGATTCTTCTTTCCGCTTAACTTCTGTCTTCCTCTTGATTGAGTAGGTCAATAATGGAAACTGATAAACTGCTGAGAAACATAGTGTGGACATGAAAACTTTCATCAAGCGTATCAATTTAGAACGGCCTCAGGTGAAAAGCATATATATGTACATGTTTATACGTGTTTGCTTTTTATTGACTATTCGTTAAACATTTTCATGATAAGGTACATACCCTGGTATTTTGAGGGACATAATGTGACACTAAAAGCTACAGCTTATCTTTAAAGTAATGTTCATACTGAATATATCTTTTCCTTACCTGGAGTAGAACCTACGTGTGTAGGCTGGCATGTATCAAATAGTTTTTTCCTTTGAACATTTCCTTCACTTCATATATATGTGTATATATATGTATATATATATATATATATATATTAAGAAAAAGCACTGGCTGATTATTATTGTATTTAGACCATACTTTGCACATTCACTCACTTAAAAGAGTGTCCTCTTACAAATGGATTAATTCAGATCCCTTCAAACGTAGCATGGCTTAGAATATGTATTTACATTGTAGCTGATTGTAAAGAACCTAGTAAATTGCAAGCATTCTGAAACTAAGAGTATAAACCATAAAACCTTGTGTGTCTTTGTTGTTGTGCTTTAATTCTGTTAATCGCCCTAGGTAAAGATTAGCTGCTGTTGTCAATTTAATTCAGCTTCAAACAAAGCAACAAGGTCACTTTTTTTTTTTTTTTTAAGCAAACAGGATTGAGTTGTCATGTAGTTCTAATAGGCAGCACAGGGAATCATTAGTGCACCTCAGCTCCCTGACTGATGGGCATTTCACTTCAGTCATCTGACTGAGCACTAGTGGCCCAGTACTATTGACACTGTGTCAGAGCTGAGAGAAGATGCCTTAATCGGCTCAGACACTCTTTGCATTGATTTGACAAGTTGCTGTAATGACCTTCTTGTTTTTCTGAAGGATTACTGTTTACCCAGGGAGGTGGTGCTGAGCGCATGTGCTGGATTGTCATGGAAACTGTTATTGTTGCATCTTGATCCCGTTAATGCTGTGGTGTGTGACACGGATATGAGACACTGAAAATTTCAATGAAGTACATTCCACCTCAATAATAGTAATCACTGAACATTCGTTACAAAATTTGCAGCTAGTTCTGGATAGCTTGGCCAACAGGAATTAAAGGACTATGGCTGCTTAAGGCCTCTTCCTGCCTTATCTGGGTATTGTACAAGGCCTAGGTAGATTCTTTACTTTAAAGGCAGAATGTAACACTGTTTATTTTGTTGTTTGTTTGTTTTCTTCTCTAATTTTTGCTCTCTGACTTATGTAATTTGCCAGTAACTTACTGTACTTCTGATTTTAGAAAGCAATAAGAAAATCAAGATGGGAAGAAAATAAACTTTATACTTGAGACCTATATATCCACCAAGCAAAAACAGCATTTTGAGGGGGAGAGGGTTAGGTGATGTATAGAACATTTTTTGGATCATACTGAGAGTGTAGTAGTCTATAGCTAATATTTTTTTCCTATTTCCATGTAGCTTTAAGATAATGACAAGTGGAAGCTATATCTCACACCTTACAACTCTAAATTCTCCCTTGTTTGGTGCAAGCAATTTTTTCTTAGCCATTTCCTTCTTGTTATTTGCTATGTGAATGTGTAATCTTCACTATCTCTAGAAATTAGTTTCTTAGTGCACCACATTTGGGAATAGGCTGAAACAAGCATGGCTCCACCCATGACTTAGGTAAAAAAGAGTGAAAAAGAGCCACTGATATGAAGCAAATAGTTCTAACAGGTTGGTCTGTAAGACATGATATCTGATTTCTTGGAAAAGGTAGTACAGCAGCCTCTCTTGCAGGCTGGATCTAATGATTAAGCTGCAACAGAAGTGGTTGTTCTGACAAATTTGAACAATTTCCTGTACATTGATTTTTTTGATGAGAAGAAAAGAAAATCCCCAAAGTTTTAAGTGAAGAATCATCTGTCATATATGACTTAATAATTGGGAAATATTGTTTGAAAACATGTCAATAGAAGTTGAACTCTTAGCTTGTGGCTGAGCTGTGAATGAACAAATGATGCTACAGAAGTAGCACTTTAGGAAAAGGGGTTTTATTTGAAAATTAAGAATTATTTCAGTTTCATTCTTCACTCTTCATCTTACATGTTGCAAGGCTACCCAGGCTAAGGACCTGTTACATCTTAAGATATCTGTCTGAATGAAAGGTTTAAATCAGTACCTAACTGCAGTAATACCTACCATTTCTCTCCAGTCCAATACACAATCATCCAGGCATCAGCTAATAGTTTGGCTTATTGACAGATGTGTCTTATTGACTTTCTTGTTTAACCTAATGAATAATGAAATGCTTTTCACAATATTTGAGAAACTACTGACTAATATTTCCTGCACAATGCAATCAGTTTTCATCTGATCACACAGTCATTAAAATTTCTGCCTTGATTCTACATTTTCTTGGCAAGATATTGTCTCACTTTCTTGGCACTACATTGCATGGTACAGTGCACTGAATGCTCTTTGTGGCATTCTCCTTTAAGAAAGATGTGCTTAAAATTACAGGTTTTGAAAGATTTATTTCTCAGAACACAAACTAGGAAGGTTTTCCAGTAACATCATCTGGGATCAAAAATACAAACAAGCCTATTCTGTCAAAATGCTTTTTCCCATTGATTAACTATTTGAAATGCTGTTATAAAGTCAAATGTGGTTGTGATTACATTTCCTTTCCTATGGAGAGGACTAAATCATTCACAAGTATAGGATGCCCCAAAGTCTTTTTAGAAGAGCTATTCTTGAGAGACGGAATATGTGTACCTGTATTCACATTTATAGTTATTTCTTGGTGGTCTCTGGGGTCATTCTTAATGTGGCAAATGGTTGTTTTTTATGTCAAGAAAATTCTTTGGCTTACTTGAGCTAGGTTAAGTTTATAAAGCGAGTATAGAAAATATATAGAAAATAGAAAATATTTGTCAGATTCAGAGCTTTTGCTTGCTTGGAACTTCCTAATCCTCCTTTGCTATAATGAAAAGTCTTGATAACAGTAGTTTAAACATTACTTGTGAGTGCTCCACCCCTGGCAGTGTTCAAGGCCAGGTTGGACGAAGCCTTGGGAGGCATGGTTTAGTGTGAAGTGTCCCTGCTTACAGCAGGGAGGTTGGAACTAGATGATCTTAAGGTCCTTTCCAACCCTGACTATTCTATGATTCTATGATTCTACTTATCAAAGGCAGTGAGTAAGCTCTGGTACTAGTCAGTGTCTGAGACTGTAAGGAAGCACTGTCCTTATTGATGTTCAAAGGTGCATAAGAGTACATGGTTCCATTACACAGAAGAAATGATCTGACTGGGACAAGAAAAGGTTCCTTTATCTTCTGCATTCAGACCAATGTACGAGCAGTTGCTTGCTACATAAAACTGAAAACTGAATCCAGGAATTCTACCTTCCCTGATCCAAGAAAAAATGCAATTTTCTTATGCCACACATACTTAGTTGCTTAGTAAAATACAGCCTTATGTTGTCAACATTGAATAACTACGCATTAAATAAACACAATTGGTAGTATTCCATGTTTAAATATTCTTTATGGGTTAATCTCATGCATTTAGAAATGTATTTATGTATAAGATATATATGTATTTCATGTACTAATTAAAATGTGTTTCTGGACAGTGAAGTCAGGAAAAGACAATAACATGTACTATATTGAAGTAAATTATGTGGAGTTCAGTTAAATAGTAAGATTACAGACTCCAGAAAAGATTCACTGTAAAACTGCTAGTAGACAGTATGTTGTCTGCTGTATCCATCTTGCATTACCTGTATTTTAAATTGAAGACTGAGTGGATGCTGAATTGTTGTATCACTTTGAATTGAAACATGTTTCAAAGTGATAGCTCAGAAAAATTGAAGAATACTTATATGGCATCAGAATGTTGATTTAGCAAATAGGGATACTGCATGCAGCCAAAATAGCACTTAATGACATTGAAATTAGCAGTGTTATCAGCTTTTATGTTTGTTTCCCAAGACATACTCTTGAATGAGATGCTTTAGGCTAAAATAAAATATTTAGATTTAATATTTTTTTGCTTGCCTATCTACTAAAACTTGCCTTGGTCTTGCTCAGGAAGTGGATGTTTTATATCTGGAAGCAGCTTTTCCTACATGCTAATTTTGTGAGACTTCAAAAGTAAAGGCATTTTTGAGGCCTCTTCCAAGATAAATCAGTGTGTCCCTAACCACTCAGTGTGTTTGTGTTTCACTTTAATAAAAATGCAAGATCTAACAGACATTATCAATCTTTTCTGATGCAGTCCTTTCAGAATTGCTATTAAAGTGCTAAGCATTCAATATAATAAGGCTCCTTCCTAGTCAAATCAAATTCTTAGGTTTTAGATGCCAAAAGGGAAAATCTTTATGTGACATTTTTTTCCCTAGAATGTTGATCTTCTGTCCTTTTTAGAAAAAACTTGATCCTTTTCAAGGATGCCTATTTATTCTCTATTTTTGTTTTGGGATTTTTTTCCTATGAGCAATATGCACAGCTGAGTTATGTAAAATAGTTTCATTTAGAGATTAATTTTAAAATACAGATCTGAAGATCAGTAAGATTGTATGTTACATCTTTAAAGTCTGCCTCAACCTTTTTCTTGTAGGCTTACATGGTGATACTTGGTACTGAGAGGAGAAAGTGGGTGCCTTTCCAATTAAAACTGCCAGTAGCATTATAACAGTCTGGCCTAGGACTACTTTGGGGCAGCATGGCTCTAGTATATTAGAATATGTTTTTGTAATTTAAACCCTGTTTAATAAACTAATGCATAATAAATTTCTTTACAGAAGTCCCTTCTTGGGGAGTTGGTGCCTATGCTTGACTAGAATACATGGATTTGGAACCATCAGATTTCTACTGCCATTTTAAAGCCAGTACTTCTATGACCAGTGTTGTGTGGAAAGACTAGTCTGTGACCACTAAGCACTAATCTTTTAGAGCTCCATACTTCATAAACTATCTCTAAAAGTTAACGACTGAAACTTCAGGATGGATCTGTTAAAGAGAGGCAAGGTCTGGGAAAACAGCAAGACAAGGCTGTTCAATAAGCTTTCTTATTCATCATGGTATTTCTGCCCTTCATACAATCTTGCTGTTACCATGGTTTAAAATTATATGAAAAAAAAAAAAAAAGCACTGGTGAAGAGTTTGGTATTCTTAGGTACAAAGTGTGAACTTTAAGCCTAGGCATACAAAGAGATAACTTGACACTACATGCAAAGTAAGAGAAACTGCAAGCAGACCAGCTGCTGCTTTGAATGTGAATGAGTGTGGAAGATGGGAAGATGATTATTCCTACAATAAAGATGTGAACTTGGCTTGACTGAATGTGAATTGCAAATCCTTTTTTTTTTTTTCCCATCTTTTTTTTTTTTTTTTTTCCCAAAATGTACAAAAAGAGTTTGTGTGTTTAAAAAAAAAAAAAAAAAAAAAAGCCAAATTTTTTGGAGCCACGAGTCAGGTCTCGTATTGGTTGTGTTTCACTTGGCATGTCTCAACTGTTGTAAAGGTGAGCTCTAGCTTAGAATAGTCTTAAAATACTGTTATTATGCCTGTACTCATGGGGCTATTCCTTCTCCCTGATGCCCTTTTAAAGCGTGATCAACCATAACATGTGCCAGTTTTTGTGCCACTGTAAAGATGGTAAGAATAAAAAATAGGCCACTAGATACTAAGGCATTTCTGTTTGTGATGAGATATATTAGACCATAGCTGCAGTCGGACTGTTTATGCAATTAGAATCAGATTGAACAAAGAACTTAGAAATGTAGAATGATTACTCTGTTTTTACTGGCATGGGCAGTGGGCTACTTATTGTAATTTCACTAGCCATTTGATATAATTATTTTTCTCCATAATATATAATTTCAAAGAGCCAGACTATTCAACACGAAACCACAGACAACAGAGGTTTTCCAAAACAGATCTCTCCTGGGGTATGCCAGAATTTGTGTTAACTGCAATGACTAGTCCCAGTTTGAATAACTGCTTGTTGCTAGCCAACCACTGTAACATTTTTTTTTCAGGTGAGACTTCAATGGGTATTTTTTTCTGGTTTCTTGCTGAAACTGGTACCTCCACATTTTCAATCAGAAGTTCCAGTTGCCAGTCTGGTAGCATTAAAAATTTCCTTATACAAAGCTTAAGGTTTGTAGCAGTATTTCACAATACATGAAATATAACGATAATTCAAGCAGAGCTGCACACAAAATACCTAATTTACTTGGTTCTGAATTTTCTCTTATAATGTTTCTTCTTGTTTCTCATAGCAAGGTACCAAATAGTCTCAAATTAAAATCTTACCAGTTTTCATTTTGCTATTTGCTATCTAGTATTCTGTAACTATCCAACTTTTCCAAGCTGAATAACTATGAATTTTATTCAGTTTTGAATTGATCCATCATGCTGCTTAAAAGCTCTATTTCTGGTTTGTGAATCTTTTCAATTCCATTCTGTTGTACTTCTGATGTGGCGAAACCAAACAATATTTCATATGAGGGCACCGTATTGTGAAGTACAAACATGCCTCAGCTCTTCCAAATAATTTCTTTACGTTTTATTTTTATATTAATTGCACAAGGAGATAATATAAATAAATGATTGTTTGTGGTTCTACAAGACCTGCCATAATTAACATTGCAGTGAGGAATCATTTTACACAGCCACACAGAATAGATCTAGGTCTCCCTGTGTCTTTTGCCAGCATATAGTACAATTACATAGCAATGCATAGCACTAAAATAATGATACTCCACAGAGCTTTATTTTTGTCTCTTTTTTAAAAATGATGGTCTTTTTATTCGAATTTTTTGATTCCTTCAACACACTTGGCATTTTTCATTAGTTGCATTTTTCTCTTATGTAAAGAGGTAGCACAAGCAGTTTAACTGCAAAAGTTTATGTACAACTGTGCATCCAGAATCTGGACTGTAGTTCAGCTTTTACCTTTAAGACACAGCTTCTCAGGTTAATTTTCATATGTCATGAGGGTGAATACAGTGCTGGTTTTCTTTCAGCAGGACACAACATGCCATCTTAAGTCTTCTTGCATTTGGTTATTTAAACCTAAGCTTTGACCATACCAGCAGGTGTCCAGAAAGTAAACAGGAGTGCACTCCTGAAACAGCAGTTGTGCTGTGCTAGTTGCCAGCATACATGGTAAGTGGGACATAGCTTAGATCTCTGGGTGATAGGTGCAGGTGAGAATGTATTTGGTCCTTAGCAGAATGTCCACAGCTGTGTCTGTAGCTACAGAGAAAAGAAGCATATGAGCCATCTCATGTTAAGGTCATTTTTATATATGTTACCTTTGCTTCTTCAAGCAGGAGACCTTAAATTATTCTTGATAGAATAATCTTACAGGTTGCCAAAGGTCTGCTATAACTCTTTTTTAAACCAAGAGTTAGTGTCATTGTTGTGGCAGCATTCCTGGCTTGACTTTTCCCTCTCATGTCAGTGTGAAGAACTAATAGATTCATCAAATTCAAGATGAAGTTTGGATTGTTTCAACCCATATTTGTATTACTGCCTTTGCTTGCATGCTTTTGATAAATTGCAAAATTTTTGTTGTTTTCTTATTCCATCCTTTTGCAAGATTCCTTCTAAGGTCATTCAGTTGTATTTTACATATGGTAAGGATTGTGTTGATTTTTTTTTTCCTTTCGCTATATGTGTAAATAATAATGCTTGATTTATTAATTTAAATGTCTCGTTACTACATTGATCTGTTTCCTTTGCTATTTTTCAATTTTGTTTGTTGCTGTTTTTCCTATTGAATTGCCTGGTCTTCGTAAGTAAGCAGCTCTCTCGTTCAAAGTTTCCTTTGAGAATATTTTCAACACCTTCTAATATTCTAAATTTCTGAAGAGCAAACTGGCTTAGATTAATGTGGTATACAACAAGTTCAGCAGCATCCCAGCAAGCATTCCAGATTTATTGATGCAAAGCATCAATCAGATGAAAATGCCCA
>JBCJKH010071194.1:0-24603 GCA_039877255.1 Loriculus beryllinus
CAGATTGATGCCATCAGGGTAAAGACCTCTTCACTAGCTGAATCTCTCCAAACCATATTCAGTAGAGTATTTGTCTGCTGCTTTGTATCCAATTTCTTTAGACACTCCTCAGTTATGTACTGAACTGATATTCTCCCATCACCCTACAAACAGATTAAAGCAATATTTACTTTAAGTCTTTTTAATGAAGAAGTATCCCTCCTTTTAAAAAAATTAAAATACTTCAGAAGTTTGCTAGAAAATAGAGCTTTCTTGTACAACAATTAAAACATAAACACGTATGTATATCCCAGTACCACTCCTAAAATTATCAAACCCAAGAGCCCAACTTAAGTCATCTCTTCCTCCATGACATCAGGGGACATGAAATCCAGGAATGGATGTCTACTGTAAGCTCCTTTACAAACAGTATTTTCGCATTCATAACCATCAGTTAACAAACAACGAAAAACATCAGAGTGGCTAATATATGTTGGGGTAGCATGAGAAGTGTATCTAGTCACCTCTTAAACATCACCAATATCTCTAAACCACAAGTAGAATCTGCCAATATTTACATCACATATGCTATGTGTGTATTTGCCATATAAAGTATCTTATTCACACTATCTTCGTGAAGATTTTGTGGTAACAGTAACACATTGCACCTAAAAATGTACAGGTAAAAGGTAGCATTTAAAATTAAATGTAAGTACGCATTACAGGAACAGTATCTCTCAGAAGAGCTGATAGCCTTTTGCTTTCAACGCTTCATCAAGAAAATGCCTGAAAGACACAAAAATCCAGATTACATAGCTCAGTGTGGGGAGCCAAAATAATCTCTTGAGACTCTCCAACTTCGATTGTTCAAGCCCTGATCCAGGTGTTAGGAGATTATTACAGATTCATTTAACTGGTGGAAGCTTACAGTGAAAGATTCTGCTTATAATATAGTAAGCTAATTCTATACAGACTTGAAGAACACCAAGAACAATAGTTTCTATGAAATGCAAATTTAAAGAGAAGTTTAAACTTTTTTTGTTAAATAAAAGCTCTGTGCTTCTGCAGACAAAGTATCAGTACTTTAAGATTTCTTATTACCGTAAAGGTTTTGTTTTTAATGTAAGCAACTAGTTCCATTTGCTTACAGTGAGTGGCCATCTATCTTTTTAGAAGTAAGTATGTTCCGTTCTACACATAGTTAGAAAAATACTGGCCTTATGGTGATCATGTTTTGCGTGTATTTGCTACTGCTGTAATACAAATTCATTCAAAGAAATTACATATTGCTTACTGGTGCAGCCGTCATTTTACTAAGCTCTTCATCCTCATCTTCAGAATCACTGTTTGCATCTTGACAATTTGTACCAGCAGCAGACACAGGCAGCTGAGAGAGGTAAGTCTGGAGTACCCTCAAATACACAAGAAGTCCTTCTTCTGAAAGGGATCCTGTAGCACATACATTGAAAGAGAATACTGTTAGCCAGATCACACTGCACTATAAAGCATATTTTACCAGAAATACCTGACCAAGACACACTATGCCTAAATCTTACCAAATTTTTGCGTATTTTTTACCAAAAAGGGTAAGACTAGCTAATAAAACAGATCTCTTCAACACTTATCCGCTAACTGTCCTTACTGTTGAGCAATAAACCACACCATGAAAATAAATAACATGTATTTAAAGGGCATGCAGTGCTAGGAAAAGAGGGAATGGTTTTAAACTGAAAGAGAGGAGATTTAGATTAGGCATTATGAAGAAACTCTTTACTATGAGGGTGATGAGACACTGGAACAGGTTGCCCAGAGAAGCTGTAGCTGCCCCATCCCTGGCAGTGCTCAAGGCCAGGTTGGACAAGGCTTGGAGCAACCTGGTCTAGTGGAAGGTGTCCCTACCCATAGCAGGGAGGCTGGAACTGGATGATCTTTTAAGGTCCCCTCCAACCCAAACCGTTCTGTGATTTTATGAAATATGAAAAAACAATGAATCTGCCATTCAGCTTTCTTACCCAAGTATGTTTCTCCAACTGTTAATACAAAGTAAAAAAGCCATGGTGCTTCATCACTTCTCCTTTCTGCTAATAATAGTGCATTCAGAAAGAGTTCATAAGGGAAAATGGTCTGCACATCAGCAAGCGCTGGAATGATGAAATGGAATATCTGATCTGTAAAAGGTGCTGCCAGAAACTCCTCTGTGAAGGCTGCAAAAATCTGCTGCCTGAAATGGAAGAAAAATTGTCTTTATAGAAAACTGAGACACAATTTCCCACAATTATATCCACAGAACAGTAGATCAATTTGCAAGTTTGAACACATCCATCAAGATGATTATAAAGATGTGCTCCATTAATTCTGTGCTGATAAGCTAACTTTCTCAGATTTCTCAAAAATTAACTTCTTTTACTACATCATTTTCTGATGATCCTGTATGTAATTTTAACCTTTAAACTTTTCATGAACTCACAGATAATTATTCTGAAGTTTGTTGTTTATAATCTTGAAATAAAAACTATACTAAAAAAACACAATTATCCTTTTGTCACAAAAAATACTACCATAACACAAAACACTATTACATGCGATACTATCAGTTTGATTTTTGTTCCATCTGTCCACATACCTGGTTCTTTCTGCTTGTAAACTATGACTTCACTACTTCTCTCCATAAACCTCAGCTCCTCTGTCACAAAGTTCTTTTTAACCCATCTGCCCATAGCTGCATCTCCGCTCTCATCTAAGTTTTTGCACTCTTATGTCCCTGCATATTGCAATACCTGCTTTTCTCTATGCTGTTTATTGTAGTTTTCAGCATTTTATTGCCTTTATCTTAAACGCACCTGAAGCTACACTGTTCCACTGATGTACAGCATTTCCAAAAGGTCATTACTATTGCAAATAAAGCAACAAACTGTAACAAAAGAACAGCTAGACACACCAGAAAAGAATCAGAAATGAGTATACAAGTACCTACTAGCATCTTTATTTACCTTGCACCTTCTGGACAGGAGCTATATGTAAAGTGCAATGGCTTCAGAACATTCTCCAGAAGTATTTTTGCAATAGGGACTCGAGAAACATCAGAATACTCAATACTCGAGGGAAGCTTATTGTTAATTAACAAATAAAGCGACTTGTAGTAGCCTGCAAATAAGAAACAGAACCTTTTAAATGCAGTTAAATCCAGTATTATTTTTTCCTTTTTTGTATAAAGCAGCTTATATACTCAACATTAATTGAATGAATTTTATAATTCACTGCATGAAGCTTTACTTCAGAAGATTTTTCACAACAGCCGAGGTCACACTCACATAAATAACAGGATATAACAGCAACCTCTTTGGAAACATCCCTTTATAAAATCATAGAAAGATAACTCCATTCAGACTCAATTTTGTTTACAAAGCCCAAGCACTCCTGCCAATGAAGTAATTTGATATTTTTAAACAGTGAACTATGAAAAATATGTTCTTCTCTGAATGATTCTAGTCATGTTTTTCACACCTGCCCTTCCACCCTTTCAGAAATTATGGAGTTTCCCTCTTCCCCAAAACACGACCACATCATACACGTAAGAGCCCAGCTGGCAGATCATCCCAATTCTATAAAGAACTTGCTTTAGGAAGCTGAGGAACACAATTACTGTTTCCAAATAAAGGATCTCTCAGACAGTAATAAAATGCATTACCACCCAAGCCATAAAGACATGTGTAGAGGGTAATCTATTTTTGTTTCACTAAAGTACAAATGGAGTCATGTGATTTTATTCTTCTTAAATCAACTTCCTCTTGCTCAATGAACTCCTAAAACACAAGTTCCACAACTACAAGAACCACTGTAAATATGTAAGTAGCATCACATCACCAAGAGGTCCAGTCTACGACCCTTTGTCAGGGACTACCTAACTTCACATCCAATGCAACAAGTGGAAGTCACCACAAAGGAACAACTCAGCAATGCTGACAAGATACACATGGAAGACAAATCATAGGCAAAACCATATACTAATAAAAGCTGACTACAGATTCTTTACAAATTAACCATCATAAATTATTAGGAGACAGAACATTTACAGTTGCATATAACCATTTCTTTTTGTTTACATTCTAAGTGATCAGAAAGCTGTATTTTCTCACTAAAATTAATGACCTATCATACCGATACTTTCATATATCAGCTGTGAGGACTAAATATTATACTCAAAGAACAAATATAAGCATTCTGGAAGTTATAATATAGTAAGCAATAAGACAAACACAAATACTTCAGTAGTTTTCACTACGCATAGGCAAGGAAAATAAATGCACTATAGTAATTCTTTCTCCTCATAGTGACTTCAACATGTAGTAGTTAAAACCTAATCCTTAGTAACAGGGTAAAATAGCCTAATCCACTAAATCTACCTTAAAACTTACATAGAATTATTCCACCAATTATCTAACAAATTAGAAGGTGTTATTTTTGTGTTTTATACCAATGAAGCTGGATCCTATATTTCATAATGTTTTGTCCCCAGATTTTGCAAACTCAAGCGGTGGTATCAGAAAGCCAAATTATTTTTTTCACACATTCTCAGAGTAATACAGTTTCTTCAACACAATACATAATTTTGGTGACAACTACACAATTCATTAACTCCCAGTATGTTTGCACAGGTGTAACTGATTCCAGTCTAGCAAATAGTTTTGCTGATGATGGTACAAGAGAAATAAAAGCCAGGTCACCATCTCTTTGCTAAGGTGTCCCTAGTGTTAGGAGGGTGAAAAGGTAATGCCAATTTACCATAATAATGGATGTTAGTAAATACAGATAACAGCATTGCAATGTAATGTCCAACTTTTATACAACCAAAGCTTAGATCTGCTGAGGGTAAGAGTGTGTGTAAACAGCTACTGTGATAAAACTCTTCTTAGGTAACATCCACCTAGTATCAAAATCTGTGGTACAAATCTGTGTAAGTTACTTAGTAAAATATTCAATCTATAAACAGAATCCTCAAAGAAATCAAACAGCAATTCCTCAAGCAGTCTTCTCATTACAAGCAAAACATCCATCTAACACACAGGTCTGTTAGTATATGCAGGACTGAACTCATTGTGTCTGTAGTAAAGTCAAAAACATGATTAAACAACACGGCCTTCAGATATTACACGTTTTGTTTAAGTATTTCCCAATCACTCACCTTTTTGAATCATGTAGTGCAAAATTTGTTCAATTAATGATGTCACATAGCTGACATCTTGTAAAACAGGCAAATACGTATTCTCAGATGAAAATACCTCAAGCATTCTCATAGGAAGTGCAACATTCAGACTGTCATCATTGCAATTTTGCAATAGCCTATAAATGAAATAAAAAATTATTTAACAAGATATTTGTCTTATTTCATCACAGGCATATGTACATTGATTAAATAAACAAAAATAAAACCTTTCACATTCTCCTTAAAGTAACTTAATTCTATTAGGTTTCTAAGTGTTCCCAAATAGTTTAGCTACAGCTTTTTGTTAGCACCTTTTGTAATATTAATTCCTGATTTTAGGGTTTCTATGAATATGGCACTCTTATCTTTACATCCTAATAAATTCTGTCAGTGACTTGAAAGTTTGGAGGTCTATTGCACAAACTGGAAGAGAAGCAAAGAATAACATGTTTTTCCAATATATATTACCACCCATTTTAAAAATGAAGCCATGAAAGCCTGAGAGCAATATGGGCTGGGAACACTGGGGAACCTTGTATGCATAACTAAAACAATATGTCTTTGATTACAGACTGAAATATTACAAACACAACCATACCCATCCTTTTAGAAAGCTGCTTATGAAACAACTACCAGTAACCACAAAAATGGTGAAAATTAAGAGCCTGTTTAGAATTAAAAGTATTTGTTAGTATGAGATCTTTATAGGCACAGTTGCACTATTGCACTAACAAAATGCTTTCTTCTCAGCTGTTTAGAAAGATGGGACCTGTCTGCAAAAACTTTGATGTCATAGCTAAACATTTTACGAAACAAAGATACTCTGACAAAACCTTTATTTCTCAGATGTAGCTGCAATCAAACTACCATTTTTTGCTACAATATTACACAGTCATCCTCTTTTTTCCCCACAGTATCAAAAGCTACAGCTTCCCATGAATCATGAACTTATCTCAGGGAAAACACTTCTTTGGCTACCTGTCACACTGCTCACTTTCTGGGCTTTAACTTAAGATTAAAGTAGCTCAGAAAACAATAATAAACACCCGTCATCATGCTGGCAACGTAAAGTTAAGAAGAGCTGCTTCTTCCATCTCATGTGTATAGGCAGGGACACCTCTTCCATGCCTTTTGTCTTCCCACATCACTCAGTCAGAAAGGAAGAAAGCTATATTTACAAAACCACAATTTCAAATGTAGTAAAAATGTACAATTCAATCCAGTGACACCACAGCTGCGGTGATGTGTGACTGATGTGAGCAAATATATTGTTCTATAAAACTAGGCTTTAGCTGCCAGATATTCAAGTCACTTGATAGATTACCTTCCCATGATCCTCCCACTACAAACACCAAACCAAAAATGTAACTGCTTAACATGTTTTAAATTCAAAATGAAGCATGAAGAAAGGCATCTTAATTAACACTAATTTTAAAACAAAATATATCCAAAGCATATCCTTGGAAAGTCCATGGAGCTTAAGAACATTCCATTGCTCCTACCTAGGAAAGTATACTATACCACAGCCTACATATGAATTTAACATAAACAATCCTCTCCATAAAACAAATTCACATCTAATTACCTGCTGCAGAAAGAAAAAAGCAAGTGCCCACCATAATTTCTGAACACTTTTTTGACAGTAGCACATAGAGAAAAAATTACCTGCAACACAGCCCCAACAGTCTTTTTATTTGGAATAAGCAAGTAAGTCTGTCTGGACCATCCAATTGCTTAACAAACTGAGAACTTTGCTTAATCAAATTCTGACACATCCATACCTGGAAGAAGATATGCATAAGTTTACTGTTTATAACAGCAAGTTATATTATTTATTTCAACACATAGTATTTCAATCCTATTTTGGATACTTTCGGAGGACTTACAAAACACAAACTAAGACAACCTGTTCAGCTGAGAAAACACCATTGTTACACAACATAAAGTACTCAACTATTTGTACTAAACTTTCAAAGTTAAAACTGAATTACACTTCCAAAATAACCTTACTCCTGAACAAAGTTATCTGCTCATTTTTTGGTTTTAAATAGTCATAATTCTTCAATGTGCATTAAATACACACTATGAATCATAATTTGGGAAATTTTCAGTTACTTTGCAATTCATATGCCAGCATTACTGACCAGTAATAAAATAAACGTAACACCTTAAGAATGACCAGAGGGCTAAGTGGGAAATATTGCTTACAAATTAAATTCTAACAGAATTATACTATTTTTCATAAACTACTATGAATAATACAGGATTTTTCAAGCCTTCGTTTCACAGATTTTGTGTGTATGTGCACAGGCACATAGAAAATCTAATTTTAAGTTATTCTGTCTAAATGAAAAGCAGCAGAGTGCAGGTCAGCAAAGCCCAGAATTCTTAAATGAACTTACTGAAGCCGTCAAAGCCATTTTTGCATCCATTCAAAATCTTTTAACTGAAAGAATACTTTAAAAGTGCATGAAATAAAAGTACTACAGATCAAAGTATGTAACAGTACTCACCAAACGCTTAGAATCCTCATTCTGTCTATAGAAAAAGAGTAACTGACGAACTAAGAGAGTCAAATTAGCTCCGTTTGATGTGGAAAAGGCTCCTCCAGATTGGGCCAAAGTAGCACAGCGATCAAATTCACTTCTTTGGATAGAGTACTTAAAAATAAGGCATGCATCAGTGTATCAGTAATGGTTATGATTTAAACTATAGAAGCAAATTTTAAAAACTTCATTTCAGGTTTCCATCCAAAGAGGTTGCAAAGTAGTAAAGCAGATACAACATATATTTGTTAAGAGATCAAAACATACACACAGTATCATAAAGCCATAACTGCTTTCTGTAATTCAGAAAATATACAAATGCAACAAATTTATTGCCTTTCAGGTAAAAAATATCACAAACATTCTCATTTAGTTTACTCAACAAATACAAGCAAATTTAAACAGATACAACTCTTTATTAGAACAATCTACCCAACAGCAGCTTAGAAAGATGTACTTTTCACGCGAAACTACTACCTTAGCCACATTTGGGGGGCAAAAGCTCCACTGGTATGTGAAAGTTGCTAATACCCAACTGTTTTCATTTGCTTTGTCAGCTCAAAAAAACATTGCATAACCCCACTGAAGTCCACTGTCAAATCCATACTTTGTGGAATCAACGCCCAACTACTAAAACACTAAAACCCAAATGAAAATGTCAAGAGGAAAACAAGAACTTCCAGTTTGTTGGCACACACAGTAATCAAAAAGGTGAAGACTGTTGAATGGAGTTATTTCTTACTAGGAAGTCCCACTTTCAGCAAAACTGTTCTATGTTTCTAAACAAGCAAGTACATACCTGATGTTTCCTGTCTCTGTACCCTCTTACAAATGACTGGATTATTATTGCATTTTTCAGCCTTCGCCTTTCTTCCTGTGAAGCAAAGGAAGAAAACTGAAATCAACATTGTTCTACATTGATAAAATTGTAGAAATTGGAATCAACAAATACATTTGTATTCAAAAGGATTCTTTAATGAAAATTATGCACGAATCATCGGTAAGGTAATGACTTTTAAGGTTTTTATCCAAGGCACATAGATCAGGGAGAAAACTTTTGGTTATAAATGCAAATTTACCATTAAGATATTGCAAAAGAATTTTTAATATGTAATACTACAAAATAAACACATTTGTATTTTATTAGACAAAGTGTTAATACTAAAATGTTGAAGAATTCACCAAACTAAGTGTCAGCATTCTTTTTTCATGCATGCATCAGCTAATATTCAAGACCTGCTTACTTGTATAGTAAGCATATATATAAACATACATATATACATAAATATCAGTATTATGAAGCTGGTACAGTTTAAATACTGGGGGGGGTGGGAGGAAGGAGACACAAAGCAAACAAAAAACACCCAAAAAAAAAAAAATCACTTATTTGTTGATAGTAGCGCTGAAAAAAGGAAAATGAGGTTTAATGTTTTAAGCCCAGGATACACAAAATTCCACAATATGGAAATGAATAAAAATTCTTGGTCTCTTCTTCAAACCAGAAATATAAAGTGAGTCATTTTATGATGCTGTTCTCAGCAGCTAGAAAGAGTAATTAAAATCATCCCTTTCTGAGGAACTGAAAGCCAGCTTGTTTAAGGTACTATGGAAAGAGCATTTCAGTAAGTCCCCTGACAACACTCCAGCATACCATCACAATAAATATCTAAGGGAAGCAGCTGCTGTAATTAGGTTTCTAATAAAAGTCCATATAGTTTCTTATGGGATAAAAGAGGGAAGTAAATGAAATAGTTGCTTGTGAGCCTAGAGCTACAAAGAAACTACAAAGATCGAGAGTAAAAAACAGAGAAGCCTGCTTTGGTAAGAGAAATTTTAACCTAATCAATCCTCAAACTATAATAAGCTCATAATTCTGAGGGCAACCAAGTAAAATAAAACATCAAAATATTTTTATAAGTTTTCTTAAAATACATTTGGGAAATACACTTGTTAAAATACATTTCATATAAACTTTCAACTCGCAAAACCTTGATGTCTAATTTATTGGCCCAGAAAGACATATTCAACTTAAGAACTTAACCTGAACTGACCAGAGAAACACCAGATGAAATTGCTACCCAATGCCTATTTTATTTTTCTTGGAAACCCTAGCTCCTAAAGCAATTTATCTGAATAAGCATATATTTGAAAGATTTTAATTACTACTAAAGCATGGACCAACATAAAAATTTTGATAGGCCAAAGAATGTTTTTCTCTTCAAAGTATCTAGCAATAAATGTGTAAAGTATGGGGGCAAGCAGGAGAGAGCTTCAATTACAGAGAGTCACTGTCTCTTCATAATCATAACGTAATGCTTGACTAAAAAGTAGGTATGTTCTCCTTTTCTCTAGGTACAGGTTATATCTTAAAAGATGCAACTGTCAATTAGTGACCTGTAATTGCAAAGGTTTTAAGTCTGAGGTCACTGCTAAGATTCTGCTACACGCATTGTATTAAAAGGCATAGGTGTTTTTATTCCCAGGAGTCATTCATTTTGTGAGAAACTAATATATGCCATACAAAATTGTTGCGTATCTGCACATACACAGATACAAGTATATGACTTTGCACCAGCTTTGCAGCAGACAATTAAGCAACTGAACGGCAATATATGGTGATATGTGGCAAAAAGTTTATGAAGTGCAAAAAAGTCTGCTGGTATGTTGGTAAGTACACAATGACCATAGATCTGATTCATAACATCATTCTGAACTAACTAGTTAAATCCTTCATACTTAAACTTGGTCCATAATCGCAGAGCCAGGCTGGAAAGAACAAAAAGCAGTAACTGTCCTCAGAAACAGAGGAGCCACTGCAGAACCTGTATTTAACCACACATGGCCAAACAGCTGTTCTTCCAATTAGCATGAAAGCTACATAGTCACACTTTTTAAATAATTTTGAAGACCAACTTTTTTTTCAGAGGGGAATAAAACCCTACAAAATTAACATATTCACTTAAATTCCATACTACTCAATTTTGGTGTCATACTGCATATATATTCATGTTTTAAAACTGGGGAGTTTTCTTCTCAGTGCCTATTCCTTCTTTGCATTATTGCAGACTGACTTACCTATGACAGTAAGTTCCATCATAAACCAGTATTAAGGTTTCCTGCCTCATGCATCAATTTCTTTTTGCTCCTCAATTATCAGGTGATTTCAAAGCACTTTTGGATGCATCCAAACACCACTGTTGCAATTTTACCTTCACTGAACTGACGCACACACTGGGGAAGTGTACTACTGAAGGTCATCCAAGAAATCATAGCAGAACTGGGAGCAGAAGAGAGTTTGCTGAGACCAATCCATAGTAACAGAACATGGACAAGGCAAAAATGTTACTTACTAGCCAGGTACCTATCTTTTACCCAACAAAGACTAGATCAAATGAGTACCAAAATAAAAGGGAGAATTTCCTTTGCATCCAGCATATGCTTAACTACCTTCTTTTGAGATAAAACTACCTTCTGGGGAGCAACTTAAAAGCAGTCAGCTTGTGGATAAAGCCTTGAGTGGCACGGTTTAGTGTTAGGTGTCCCTGGCCAGAGCAGGGGGGCTGGAACTAGATGATCTTAAGGTCTTTTCCAACCCTAACATACTCTATGACTCTATAATTCTATATTGGAAGACTGTTTAGGGCTTGCAAACTGAAGCAGAACATTCCAGAACCAAGTACGACTGCAGTGGAAGTACCTTGGACTGTAAATGTTACTACATCAAAGAAAAATCCAGTGTGCACACAAATGCTGACAGTCTACTTTACCTCTCGTTTTCTCCTTTCTTCCTGAGTACGATGCAGGAGAGAAGCCTTTTCTTCCTGTAAGACACAAATAAAGGCACTATTGCATTTTCATTCAAACATAATTCAAATGCATTCATTATATTTAATCTAGACTTTACTTTGGGGATTGTTCTCAATACATAAAACACTGAAGAAAAGTGTTAATTGTTTTCTGCGCTTACAAGTATACATAACACAGCCCTCTCAAAAGCAGTGACAGACGGAAGCTATGTAAAAAGGAAAAAGACAAAGTGCAGCAAACTGTACTGGTCCCTTTCCAGGTTTGTGTTCTCAGCATCCCAGTAACATAGGCAAACACCATCCATGCACAAATGGGGGTGCTCAAATATAATAAAATCCAAATCCTACCAGGTAGTACCAAATGTTTATTGAGTGTTTTCCTTGCCTAGAGCGTATGTAAGTCATTGGCCCAGGTGCCTACAGCAAGTTGTGGCACATTCAACGTTACCACATACCGTTCCAAAATCCCATGCTTTTGTCTAACTTATAAGAGCTTAATGTGTCATTGCATTTACTTATCTTTTTCCTCAAAACTTATCTGGAAAAGATGTCAAAATAGACTTGTATAACATAAATGGCAGGAACTGTTTCTTTTAAAATTTTAAACTCTTCACCCGAACTAAGGCTACAAACAAACTCTAAGGACAACGACCTTTCCAATAGAGAAAAAGGAAAGAATACAAAAATATTCAAGAAACCTCTAAAGAACAGCACCATTACGATAGAAAACCTGCCCATCAGTTTTAAAACACAGTCTTAAATCAGTACACATAGATTACAAAATATAAAGAAAGTTTTATTTGCAGGAACCTCTTACTGGATGGTTTTCCAAGGAAATATAGAAAATTATTCCTTTCTCATGCACAGTATTCAGCTCCTACTCCAGACAGTAAGAGCTGAAAGTACCCCAGCACCTTTCCAAATTGAGTCTAAAATAGACAATAGGCTTAAGGGAAACTACTTTCTTTTTTTGTCTCTGATACAAATGACTACTTCCTTTTCTCCATATGCCTTTTTTATTCTAGAGAAGAAAAACAATCACACTCAAGCTGAAAATTTATCTGACTACATAAAAATAAATTTGAAGCTAGCAAACAAATGTTTATAAAATATTTAACCACATCTAAAACAACTGTGCTGGAATATTTTTCAAAGTCTATATGAAGATACGAAAACATGAGCCAGTTCTCTTCTGCTTTTGGTTTTGTTGGTTTTTTTTTTCATGATAGAAAAAGCAAGGCAATGATTCTGCTGGTTTCTTTAGCATAGAAAATAATTTAACGCAGACCACCAATGAAGAATCAAAAAAAAAAAAAACCCACAAAAACATAGATGCAAGAAAGGAATTTAAAGTTTGGTTTGTAATTTAGGTCACTGACTGCAGCAAGCATAAAGAAAAATCCCACAAGAAGGTTAACCATCTTTTCCTCTAAAGACAGTATTTATGGCCAAAGACACCACTAACTACAGCTACTGCCTTCTAAAGAGAGGCGTTTTCCCACCATATAAACAAATCATTACAAAATCCATACCTAAGACTGTGCATCTCCACCCCAGCAACAGGAATGTCTCCAGGTCTGCTTGGTAACATGGGGCAAGAGGTTCTGACCTCACACACAAAAAGTCAAAATAATGTACTAAATTAAGAAATAACCAACAGACAGCTTGAAGTTTCAGGACTTCACTTCTTTTTCAACAACTGATATCCGATGCATAAAGGAAGCTAGCAAGAGGTTCCTATTTCGAAGTGATCAGAGTGACATCTCTTCAATGTGCTTGGAGAGTTTCATTGTGCAGCTAGCACCATGCAGACAGATTTTCTGCTTAGAAGCAAAGCTGCTGAATTTGTCCTTACAGAGTACATTTAAAAATAAAATAAACTTAAAAATAAAAACAAATAAAAAGCAAAATAATGTACAGAAAAGGGAAGACAAATTACTACATATGCATGGAGAATGGTACAAAAAATGCAAATATTAAATGCAAGGGATTAGTAGATAAAGGAAAATAAGCAGCCAGAAGGCTTACCAGAAACAAGTAATTTTAAGTATTTGGAGAGGAAGGGACATTACAAGAGGGCAGGGTATCCTCAGTCAGTGTATCACCAGCTTTGCATTGATCAGAAATTGGGCCTCTAAGCACTCTTTAAACCAATCCACTTTTAAAAACTTAACACTTGATGGGTTTTTTTAGTCAATGTCACATACTTGCTTTGAGTATTTGTAAAGAAAAACACCAACTATTTAAAGTATAAGTTAGATATGACAGAGAAACTGTCTTTAGACAAAGAATAAAATATTCTGGTAAGTATACCCCACCCTTAAAAAAACATGATCAGTTGAATAATACTGTTCTTGTTCACAAGACACAGACAGACCAGAAACACAAAGGAATGGAATAAAGACTACGGCTAACAAATATATTTAAATTAAACAAAAATATATCTCCTTCAGAGTTATTCAACCCAATGAGAATATATAGTTTCTTCAGAAATTAAAAAGTAACAGCAGATATGCAACAGAAAATAAACCTGCTGTGGGAAAGAGATAAAAAGAGCTATGAAATAATCTTCCTTCACCTACAAAGCACCCTAGCAAAGTTATTTCTTAAAGACAGCTAACTGCACAGTCATCTCTGAAATCCTCCCTGCCTTGCCTCTTAATAAACAGCACAATGACAAAAAGCTAAACTCAGTATCTGTTGCTCTTTGGCTGGTTGCGAATGTCAACAGCATTATAGATGCACATTTGACAACTCCCATCTGTATGGTCACATGACTGCTGACGGCTATAGCTGTGATCTTCAGGAGTCACTATCAGATGATCTGGTACTGTGAGTAGCTCTGTCTGCAGGTAGGCAGGAAGGGGTGGTGGAATAGCAGCTATTTCATTCCTACTCACATCAACCTTGCCTCACTTGTGCAATAGTCATGCTGTCTTCTCTCTTCACCTGCACAACCGGCAGACATCAGGTATCAAGTCTACTTATCAAGGTAGCCAGGCAGACATTTCAAGCGAAATGAAGCACCAGCTTGTCTTGATTCCTTCAATCCTAACTCGAAGCAGTGAAAAACCATTTACTGAGTCAAATTCCTAACACTGTAACATAGTCTTCTTTCTTCAGCTCAACCTCCAAAACGCAGAACAGGGAATACACTATCTGCGTGTTTCATGCTATGTTTAGTATATTACTAGCAGTCCTTTTCCTGTCTCCTTCTTCCTCCAACAGAAGATACTGGTAAAGATAACCAACCTCAAGTTCTAGCACGCAAGCCACACGACCATGAAAAGCCCAACTTGAGAAGTTTTCTTCACCAAGTATGTGAGTCATGCAACAAAGAAACAAGACAGCAAAGAAACAGTATGTGATAACAAAACACAATGAGACATTACAGATGGTGACTCAAAGAATAAGACAAGAAGGGGGAAAGAGGTGAAAACAAGGAAGCAGATGGAGGACAGTATACAGAAAGGAAAGCTTGTGACTACCATCAAAGAAGCATTAAGTAATATCTGAAATGTTAATTTATGCATCAGGCTAAAACTGCTATGTACCATATGATTCACCACAGCAAAGTTCAAAGTCACATACCTGCTGTAACAGACCAGTTGATGAGAACAGCTGCATGTCACAGTGCAACGCCAGAGCACCAAAAACTCCAATTAAATACGTAAGAAAAAGATTAATTAAAACTGCTTTCTTGCCCTCAGTTTGCTGAAATACACTCTTCTGTTGCAAGAGCATGTTTACGCAACTCCTACCCTTTATATATACTAGGCAAAGACTGAATAAAAAATTATATATATTATATATATATATATACACACAAATTATGAGTCGTCTCACATTTTAACCTTTTGCATTGACAGAGAGAAAACATTTTTAGCCCTCTTGGCCTAAAACTCAGGTTCAGGAAAAAAAATAATTATCTTTTTTCAAATACTTCTAATATTTGTTGACTCTTTCAAAAAGCTACAAAGGTTTACTTTTTTTTTTCTGTAGTTGGGAATGCTATTCTAGTTATCATTACAATAGAAAATGCAAAGTACAGGGCATGACTTTTAGGAAATTTTCACAGAAAAACAAATAAGCACTTAACCCTTTAATGCTGGGGGACAACATAAAATCTTGTATGGTTTTCATCTACAAAACCCAAGAACTTGCATTTTTCTTCTTTCCTTTAAAATGAGGAACATGACTTTTCATCTGAATTTAGTCTGAACCACATAAAAATCAGAAACTACCAAAAAAAATGAAGTGACCTAAGCAATTAATTATATTTCTTTTAATGTAAGTTCAACAAATAAAAGGAAGGTTTTGCAGTGTTTACTTCTAACGAGCAAAGGTGGACAATGGGAGACACCCCCTTACAAAGCAGTTCCCAACAGTGTTCCCTAGTTCCCAGCATTCTTTTAGGCATGATAAACGCCGCTTTTTTTTCTTTTTTAATATTAGAAGAAATCAGCATTTTAAGAACAATGTCTTGAACTGGACCTCAACAATTTAAATTCCAGTGGACACACAGCTCAGCCAGCCTGAGTAAAATTGCAGCTTGAAAAGCTCTGCTTTAAAACAGTTTGCAAGTCTTCATATCACTGGTAACTTACATCTTAACTGAATTTATATTCTTCTTCCAGAAGGTATTTTAAAGTACTTAAAATATGCCCAGGAAGAGGCACTTGGCCAAGGGAAGCCTTGGCCTCACTAAAATCAATGTCACAGTGCCTGCTAGAAAACATCTGAGCATTTTAGCTCACATTTTACTATAAGATGTAGGGAGCATCTGAAACGACTTTAATCACAGGACCTACAAAGCCATACACAGTGTAACCAGGACTTGACTGGAGGCTCTACAGGCCGGATGAAATGCAAACAAGTTGGTTTAGTTTCACTCTGTTTCGTCTCTACTATGATTTTTAAGATGTATATTGTATGCGTCATTGTAGTTCACTGACTTTTCATTTTCTCAAAATCAAGCAGGGAAAAGCCATATCTATAAAAGCACAATTTTTTGTTCTGAATTTGAGAACACCACACATCACAAAATAATAGTGTAATCACTACTGCCACCTAATTATAACTCTATCATTCATCGCTTCCTTTGAAATTACGAGAATTTTAAATATCACTGAGAGTGGAAAAAGTCCAAAAGACTCTAGTATGCATTAATTTAGTTTCCTACTGACATACCATCATTATTTTACAACCTGATGGTCTCTACACCACAGATATGAAATTCAAAGAATATTTCAAGACTTAAGCTTTGACATTTCAGTGTCTGGACAAAACACAGTTCTGACCCAGAGTGAGGTATGTACTCGCATAAGGATCTACACCATTTGCCTTATAGGGTAAAGGTCATATGGAGCAAAGCAGTGTAATTTTTTCCCACCATTCAAAAACAAATTGTAAATTTGTAACTGTAATCTAGAAAGCCTGTGCTATAAATCCCTAGCATCATTTCCTTTCCAATGGTGACTTGGTATAGATTCAAGTAAGATACAACAAAAGAGTAATTCTTCCTTCCTGAAGTTAGTAACAACTTTCCTCAATCAGTAAGAGAGAAACAACTATTTTTTTAAATCTGGCCCATCATTGCTTAAATCCTACAGACATCTATCACTATAAACAATCCCAGCTTGTGCAGATCTCTTTATGCACTAGCAATCTTAGAACCCATTGCTTTTAAATCATTATTTTTTCATATTCCTTGAGAAGTTACTTAATATGTAGAATACAGACAACAAAGACCAAACAAGGCACTTCTAGTGTTGAGAGTAGGGCAGGGAGAGAATATAAGGAATCTAATGCTTAATGTTATACTATTAATTTAAGAAAGTGTATCAGTAACTACTAAAATAAAATGCAAACAAACTTTGTAAACTGAATATATCTGATTATTAAAAATGTCCATTTTAAAAGAAATTAGAGACTTTTTAAAATAGAGATGGAGTCATCACTATTTCTTCATTAGACATTTTCCGTGTCTCACACACACACCAAAAAAAAAAAAAAAAAAACCTAAGGAGAAATTCAGTTAAGTTGGTTTCACTTTTGCTGTCATGACAGTGCTAACTCACCTGTATCACAAATTCTCTTAGAATACTCTATTTTAAATACTCCTGGGATTTATAAAAGCGTGGTTTAGATATCTCAAGTGATATTGTACATTTGACTTAATATTCTTTTAACCATTTTTCCTGGTTAAAGGCTTACAAAACATCATTAATACATTTCATAACCTAAACAAGCCATGTGGACCTGCACAGCCCCTTCTACATCTCAGCACAGGCATGGGGAACCCCTGCATGGATGTATTAAAGGACTGGTACCACGTATTTTTCTTAACGCTGATAAAATTAATGAAAGAACACTAGGCCTGACTGTACCAAATAAAGTTGACATGGTTAAACAGATTCTGAACTATCCCACCAAGAATCCAACTTCATGGTAAAATTAGTGAAACCTGCCACCAGAAGGCATGGTAACATGCCACCTTCAAGAAGTATGTTCACTATAGGGGATACAACGGATGGAGAGGGAACCACCCAGGTGAAGGACCATCTGTTTCTGTCCACTGCAGAATTAGGTTGGGTTAGCTCTATGTGAACTGCCCCCCCAAAATAACTCTCTGTTCTCCTGCCTGACACACCACAGATACTTTTGTAGCTGCAGCCTTTTAGGCAACAGTTCCTGTCCTATACAACAAATCCATAACTAATTCAGGATGTTCAGATACTGAACTCTAATGACAGTACTCATTTTTGAAGGCTATTTTACTTCAGAAGTAAAAAAAAATGTTTTGCCAGTTGCAATTAAAAACTGAATCTGAAAATATCTGTTCAATAGCCTTATAAAGCATGGATTCATGTTTTAAAGTGACAAGAAGCAACCACAAAAAATAAAAAATAATAAATAAATAAACAAAACACAGTATCTACTCCTCAGACACACAGATAACTAATGCAAACAGTCCAAATGAATCAGCAGATTTTGGAAAGTTGATATGGAAAAAACATTCCAAACACTGCCAATACTGTCTCTATTTTAACACTTATGTACAATGCAATATTAAAATATTACAATAATATTCTGAGAGGATCAGTCACCGTGATGGTCATTTTGAGACTTTAATTCTGCAATCTGGGATTTTAACAAAAATAAATGATACTTAAAAACTACTTTTTTGGCAAAAAGGTGTCATGGATTTAAGTGCCTCTTTACAGCATCTGCAGTTCAGACCACCGTAACACACATGAACATAAGATGCAAACTCTGAAAACAAACCAGAAGCTATCTGCTTTTATTATTCAAAAATGTCATAAAAGTTAGTGCTGAGAAACTACACTAGATTCAGTACTTTTCTAACTGCCACAATGCCAGAAGTCCCCAGCTATATATCTATCATTGCGCCTAGACTCATAGTACTTGCTGAGGTCAGCCCCTCCTGAGGCCTAGGAAAACACTACAGACACAAACAGCCATGTCAGACAGGGTATCAACATCTGTGACCCATGACCAACACCAGTTACTGGCTGCAGCTGCAGTTATACTAGCAAAACCATGCTTTTAATAGTCAGATTTGCTGATCATTTACTTTGGTGTGGCTGCATCCACATCAAGAAGACTTTGATTACATCTTTAGCACAGGAGTCCCTGCTTTCGTACTGGAAGAGTTTCACTAAATGTGACTAAACAGGTGCAACAACATTTGGGCAACTTCCCCAAACTGGGTAGAGTTATTCTTAGCATTAAGCAGCCTCCATACACATTCTACAAGTATTTATCAGTTGTGCTTTATTCCCCCCCAAAAATTAAAACAGACAGTGCTAAGCATCCAGCTAACTAACAGAGCATCGCAGAGATGCAGAACTGGAACTATATGCTGCATCTTTCTAAAATTATACATATCTGGAAGGACAAGGGGATTTGTCAGAGAAGCACTTTTTTCCATGTGCACAAAAAGCTGAAACATTTTAAAATTCAGCATTCTGTAAAACCGAAGCCTTATAGGCATGAGAAATGTGATCACAAGAAACCTGTGACATGAAATAATGAGAAGCTCATGGAACCCATATAAACACTTGCCACACCAATGTCTGCTGTAGTATGTTTACATAAAGTTCACATAAACTGCATTTTTAGAAGTAATTCTTAGTACTGTTTATATAAGTTCTTGCATTACTAGTGTACACAGTTTTTGGAAACAAGCTGCTATTTCAATGGCATTCTATAATGTCCATATAACCGAAGGTGCGACGAACTGATGTGCACTGATGCAGCACAAGCACTTCAGTGTACCAGTGTAAAATCATGAAATCTGTGGGCTAGTCAGTACCAACCCGATCATGAAACACAACCTCTGGATTGGGCACAGTGAAGGTCATACATCAATTTCAGTTTTCACTTCCTTTAGCTTGTAATATGTGCCCTTGACTATTTATACCTACATAACACTAATTTGCCCAATATAATTAAAATAGATAAAATTCTACTCAGTATTCATTTAGAGATCAGTAGGGGTAAAAGAAGAGAACAACAGATGTTTACTTCTGTAGAAGGAAACAAGTTTTGCACGAAATACTATTTACAAGTCAGTGTCAAAAGTTGCAAAGTACACGAACTGCTCAGCTGAGGACAAGGGCCTGTCCTGCCAATTTCAGCTGGGGAATATTTACGGTATTTTTGCTCATGTAATGCCCCTGGTATGTAGCCTAATGCACAGAAATGTCTTAGAGATAAACAGAAAATTATTCAGATGAAAAGCTGCACAATTTAAATGCAGTTCTATTACACACTGTATTTAATAAATTACGGAAGATAACACACCAAAATGCAAACTTTGCTATGATTTTAATATCACAAGGTGCAGTATTTCAGCTCATTTCCTAACTGTACTGCCAAACTGCAGAAGTTTTACAGAACCCAAGTTGCTTACAGTGCACAGTAACAAAAATTTCAGTTATTTCTACTCCATTAAGATTTTAAAATACCAATGAAAACACTTATTAGTTTCCCGTGCAATAACATCCAATGACGACATGAGGAATCAGTATTTTATATAGTGAAATAAAGTGACCCTTATAGATCAGGCCACTTCTAAAAACACTGTCCTTACCCGTGTTCTTCAGTAGTTCTATGCCCTTCAGTGCATAGATTGAACATTTGACTACCCTGTCCAATCAGACAGATCTAAATAGACCATTCCGTTTCTCTTCTATCGATAAATACAAGGAGATTCAATAGTCTGGGTACAGCATACAATTAACTGCTGCTCACTCTGCACATGACCAATTGACTGAACATAAACTTGACGGAGAAAAGCTAAACCTGTGACCCGGCCACCCTCACTCACGTGGATGAAGCCTCCCCCAGCAATTTGCTTTGATCCCGAGTTGTATAAGGCTGCTCCCCGCCATCCCTCCAGCGAGGCGGATCCTCGCAGGACTTTCCCTCTTGAGATAAATGACAGGAGGTGTCCAAGTCCTTCCCTCCTTCACCCAGGGAGCCCTAGAGACTAAGGGCTCAGGAGGTGCCACCAGCCACAACAAACCAGATTGCTCCCAGGGAGGACGAGCGAAGGAGACATTTCCTCGCTTCCCACAATTCTTACTACACTACAAGACCGGGATGTGTGTGGCCTGATTAAAAAATAAAATTAAATAAAATGTATAAATTGAAAAAAATAACAACACAGAGCCAGGGTAATCAGCCATAAACATATCATCAGGAAGGGAAGATTTCTGCCCCCCCTCTATTAAACCTTAGTCATAGCTGCTCCCATTTTTGAAGGCCCAACGATAAAAATAACGATAAATACATGAAGGCAAGGCAGGCTTGGGACGAGGGAAACCGACATAGACACAAACACGGAGACAGGCACCGATTCTTACCTTCCTACTCGCTCCTCCAAGAGACACCTTGGGCCTTGTTTTGAAATCCCCTTCAAAGCTAAACATGTTTACAGCTTATCCCATCTAGAGCGGGGTCCGGCCCCCCGAGCTGACCCCGCCGAGGGGGCGCGGGCCCGCTGGCAGGGACAGCGGAGCGGCCGGCCCCGGGGCGGCACGAACCCCCCCGGCTGGCACCCCGCGGCCCGCCCGTCGGCGAGGCGAGGCGAGGCGAGGCGAACCCCACGCCGCCCCCAACTCCCACCCCCGTGGGGCTGCTCGCTTCACGGCGGCCCGGCTTCCCCTCTCTACCCCCTTGCCGCGGCCTTCGCTTTCCCGGTCACCCCCTTTCTGACCGGCGGCGACGGCTGAGTGTAGTGGGAGGGAAGAGGAGGAAGAGGGAGGGAGCGGAGGAGGGGGCTGGCGGTGCTGCTTCACTTGCACTGGGGGAGCTGCCGGCTGTGGAGAGAAGATGGCCGCCACCCGCAGCCTACCGGGCGCGCTCCCGAGGGCCGGGCGCGGCGGCGCGAGCACCGCCCGCAAGTCCCGGAGCCGCGCCTTCCGCGCGCGCCGCTCCCCGGCCTCTCAGACGAGAGGCAAGCGGGTCGGGGCCTGTCAGCCCAGCGGGCCCTCCGCACTGCCGGTGTACCCCCCGGCCCGCTGTACAGCCCTGAGCGGCACCCGGTTTGTCCCAGCTACCGGTGGTTTCATCCGAAGCTTGTTCCCATTTTAAATCTGAGCTTTGTGGAGGTATTATTCAGTGGTGGTCTTGGCAGTCCTGGGGTAATGGTTGGACTTGACAACCTTAAAGGTCTTTTTCAACCTAGTTGGTTCTGTGCAGGAGCATTTGGAGGCGGATTTGGAACCATTGTACCGCTGCTGCCACAGCCCGGCTGGAGGCAGGAAAGGGTCTGAGCGGAGGGTTGTGTTTGGCCCTGGCACAGGGCTGCCTGCCTTGGTGGCAGTGGGCTGTGATAACGCGTTTCGTTCATATATAGAATCATAGAATCATAGAATCGTTAGGGTTGGAAAGGACCTTAAGATCATCTAGTTCCAACCCCCTGCCATGGTGTTGTTAAACCTGCGCATCTGTCTCCAGCTTTTCTTCTGAGATAGGTCTGAATTTCCTTGGCACTAATCCAACAAAGTTTTCTTTCAGAAAAACACCATTGCCTATGTTTAAATCCTACTGGAGCTGAGCATCTACTTAGCTGCTTCTGCTTTCCTGCAAGGAGGTCATTCAAGGGCACACCAGAGCAACAGTAATGGAAACTCAGCAGTGCCAACCTCTAGCCAACCTGAGTTTTAAACACATAACTTTATGCAGGAACAAACTTGCAGAGACTTAAATAAGTGCCCTTTTGTCCATGGACAATGAGCAACTGCAAACAAGCAAACCTTCTTTTGAAGATTACAGGATTTAAAGAGCCAAGGGAAATATTTATAAAAACACCCAGGTCTTGCTGTAAACCACAGCCACCTCAATTCTTCAGCACAGCTGAAAACCCTCTGCCCAGCTCTGGACTCCAGGCCGGGGTGTGAGGGTCCGGGATGCAGCATTGCTCCCTGCACCATCGTCTCCATAGGAAGGAACTGGACACATGGTCCAGAAAGTGGCCAATGGATCATACTTGGGTATAACTGAAATTCTGCCCATATAGGAGATAGGTACTGTACTTTTGTGAAGAAACATCAACACTAATTACTGCATTTAATTATTCTTATATGTGTTTTCCCATATATGCAATGAAATAATGAAATGTATTTTATGTTCAGCAGCTTTATGTGTGTACTTACACGCACGTGTGTTTGCATCCTAACAAAGATATTTACATTCACATATGCATACCTACGTGCACACATGAACAAGAACCAAAGGGAGGAAATTTCAGGAAATTATTAGCAAGTACTCTAGGAAAAGCTGGTTGAACACATAACAGTGCAATGTCACCATGCTGATCCCAAACTGATACAAAGTCAGACTCAGATTCCGAAGCGCTTTGCAAATATCAGCTATTACCTAATGCAATAGGTAACTGGTATTATATTAAAGTTTAGATAGATGCAGGTAGATGAAATGAGATTGAATGCAATGTTTTCAAACCCCTGCATGTGAGGGTATGCCCTTCAAACCCTCTCTTCAAGCCCTGCTTACAGGTGTAGACAAGTTGGGGGCCTTGCTGGAAATGCTGGGTATTCCTCTGCTGTTTGCACAATATAAACAAATACTCATTTCCCAACTATCAAACTAAGCTGTGTTGAGTGGCTCATTTCTAGGGTACTTCGCTAAAACAATGCATTCTTTGTATTGCTTCTGTTTGAATATTGTTTGTGTGTATGTGCTGAAGTAAAGCTATGCAACACAGCTTAGCTTTGCAGCCAACAGATTAATTTATTGACAGATCCTTCCTCAATATATCAGGTCAAATATTAAACAGCATTTAATTCACTGGTGCCCTTGAAGCTAAAACATTATTTCCATGTGTCGTCATATCAGGAATTCATCCAAAAGGATCACATGTTAATACTTTGTGCATGTTTCGAACACACTTTTCTCAGCCTCTGTAAAAGTAAGCATTAGAAAGTTAAATGCCCTGCACTGCAAATAAACTGGCCTCTGTTCCCAGGTCTGATAACCTAACAGGTGCCATTACTTTACACATTCTTCTTCCTGATGTCACATAAACCACAGGGAATATTGAAAATAAGATAAGAGAAGAATGCACCTTTTTGCAGGACCAAAATCCAGTACTCTACATATAGGAAAGGAAACCTGAGAGAGTTTCAGGGGTTGGCAAAAAAAGCCCAATGATCCCAATTTACCTAACATACAAGCCTGTCCTACATAGCTTTTCATCCCACGATTTTTAACGTGAAAGATAAGATGCCTGTGTCCTCCCAGAGGACCTGTCATGCAGAGCAGTGAATTGAGCCCAGGCTTTGCTGTTCCCTGAAGCAGCTGATTTTCTAAACAACTTCTTTGTGTGGCTATTTCTGGAGGTGAGTTCGGACAAAGATGAAATTCTGCCAAGAAGGACTGAGGAGCACCTGAAGATTTTTAGCCTTATGTGGCAGACTCAGAAGTGCTGGAAATCTTGTAGGAGGTTGGACTGCCTGTTGTCCTAGCAAACTTCATGTGAACCCACCGGTGGTTTGTTGCAGTTAGTTCGTTGAGCCGC
>JBCJKH010071194.1:24703-35067 GCA_039877255.1 Loriculus beryllinus
CCCTGTTTAAGTTTTAACCCGTTACCCCTTGTCCTGTCACTACAGTCCCTAACGAAGAGTCCCTCCCCAGCATCCCTATAGGCCCCCATTATATGTACAAAAATGTATACATTTGCCCTTGTCAGGTAAGTGTATGGTAGACATTACCCCATTGCAGACTTCATGACCAGTGTGAAGACCAAACACTGAACACCCAAATACAGGCCCTTGCTCTTACACAGGTGTAAAAATCCTCTTGAAGAAGCTCCTGATGCAAGTGGGCTCTTGCTTGGGATCAGAGCCTCAACAGTCAATGGGAAACGGAGATGGGAGAAGGCTGTAACATCAAAGCAACAGATCTGAATGGTGAAACTACACCTGGGTCTCCACTATTTTATATTCATAGCCTGTTGGCCATTTTTCAGTGCTGTGATTGCATCCTTCCAGATACAGAGGTGATACAGATAACAGAAATAACAAAAAGCAGTTATTCAGTCTTCAGCTAAGAAGTGCTGAATAAATATAGGTGGAAATTAAGTTGAGCCCTAACTTGTGAATTCTCACATTGGCATATCACAACAAACAAATGGCAAGGATCCATGTCAGGACAGGATGTATATGCTTCACAGCTGTTCATACGGAGAGCACAATTGCATTTAACTATCACCAAGCTGACTGTCAAATGAAATATTTCCTGAGATTTTTTAGACTCTCAGAAGGATCTAAATTTTAAAGTTGCAGACTTTTCATAAGGGAAGAAGTGCTTGGCAAGCCTTGCGTTTCCCAAGATAACATAGCTTCTGTATAAGCAAACCTGGCCTCCTATACTGTTTACAAATGCAGTTGAGGTTTAGAGCATTGTGAAATGGCACGTCAAATGTTTGTTTGTAGTTTCAACACGTTGCATTGCTGGTGTAATATCACACTGTTTTATATGGGAGTGACAACAAGGTTTTTCCCAAGCACAACAGTGTTCTTTTCAAATGGACCTAAGCCTTGATAAACTTTGTCTCATACAGAAAAGCACTAGTCTAGGTCTCCCTAGCAATTAATTAATTGATTTTCACTGGGACAGAAGAGACCTGTCAGGTCATGGGTTTGTGCCAAATTTTTATCAGTAGCAAAGCCAATTGGATACAATCCCTCCTCACATGAGAAGCGAAAGAAACATGAAAGTGCCGAGAGCACAGCTTCTGTGAAGCAGGTTTTGGACCGATACACATTTGACTGGTTCCAGCTCCAGTGTCAGAAGGACATAGATACTCTGTCTTATCTGGCTGTTACCTTCTGAAGAAGTAATTGTTAAGTGATAGGGCCCCAACTGGTGACTCTTTCGCCTCAGAAGTCTTCGTGATTTGCATGTGCCCCTAGAGGCCACTCTAGGTGTAATATTATTAAATGAAAGCTTATGTAACAGAATAAACTGTGTGTATCTGGGGTACAGTGAATTTATGTAAGCATAAAAGAAGCTGTAAATGTGTTTTATTTTTATATTTATTTTTTTAGCACAAAACATATGTATTTATCTTCACAGTGGCAAAAAAAATTACAAAATTCAGGAAACTCAGTGTCAGTCAAAAGGTCAGAGTGGGAACTGGTTTAATAGTCTCAGGAACTATCAAGATCAGGGCTGATCCATGAAGGAAGAGGAATGGATGCTGAATGTGACCCCAGTGTAGGCTGTATCCTCCCAGGTCAAGATGTAATCCCACAGGATCCAGACACAGTGGGCAGAGCTCAGCAGCAGTTAAAGGGTCCACCAACAGCCCCAGGCACGGTGAAGGAATGAGTCCAAACAGTCCAGCCATTAGCAGAAGACAGTGCCATAGTGTAGGTCCCAGGTCCATCCAAGGAGGTAAGGCTGGAGACAGGTATGCCTGAGTTCGGGTGAAGCAATGAGCAGTGCTCAAGTGGGAGTCCCAGGTGAAGCTATTCAAGGTGATTAAGTCCTGTCAGTGCATTCATGGCCCTGACAAACATATACTCAAGGGTCTATGAATATTGACCTTATATGCATGTTAACACCCACCAGCCTTACCTGCTGCAATGGGTTAGCTCCATGCGCAGTTTCCCACCTTTCTTATCTTCTTATTGCATGTTCCACAAAATTTTTTGCATTCTCCTCATCACAGTTCTCTGCCTTTTGATTATTCGTTTTTCCCACCACAGGCATATGTATACTTTGCTTCTAGGTACAGCTGGAGTGCAGAAGTCTAGTTGTTCATCAGATGCAGTCTTTTAAAAAGATGTCAGTACTGAACATTTCCTTCACTATCCACAATTGAGTTTACCTTCATTTTCTTGTAAATGCACACCACTGAAATTAAAACAGCAACACAGTCACATTTCTCAGAAACATGGGTGAAGTGAGTCAATCTACATTACAGAGAAACTTGTCAATAGATTCTCTCCTGGACCTGCATCTTAGTACCAAAGGACAGGAAAAGAATTGTGGTACATAACTAAGTCTTAATTTTCCTTTTTCACTACAGGTGACTTGGTGCAAAGTCATCTTCTAAATGTAGCTTGTCGGCACCTTGGTATTGAGCAGAACAAAACCAGGAATGAAGATTTGTTGGGTAGTAATAGTAAGAGAAAATAATTCCTTCCCAACAGTGATGAAGCTCTCACATTTATATTGTGCTGGGTGGTAAGGATAACATTACTGAGGTAACCTAAGAACTTTTAAAATTATGGAGCTACTGGTGCCTTGATCTAAGTAGCAGCACAATCTGCCTCTGTCAAGGAGATCTTACAGTTTTTGTACACACTCTTCCTATGTACTAAATCAAGGGCATTTAGATTTTAAAAAGAAAATAAATACTATACCTGCTGAGTTACCCTTTGAATGAGCACCATTTTGTATCTACAGTCTTTTTTATTCTCAAACTAATCCCCAAACAATTTAACTTCTGACATATTGTCCTTCTGGCCCCATTCTCTGCTTATATTCCCGATTTAGACAGGGTAAGCAATCAAGAGGATATCTGGCAATTGCTTACTTCTGTAAGGAATGATGGCCAAATTGTCACCATCTTACCATTACTTTCCGTTCCCTATGCAATTATAATAAAGTGTCCTAAACTTTTATGCTGACTTGTCGGACTCATGAAAATCTAAGATGCACTGGCAACATCTTATTATGTGCTATATTACTTCCCAAGATGCAGAAACATTTTTACAGAAGTGCATAATAAATGAACAGTAAATAAGTTAGAAATACTTTAATTTACAGGAGATGAGGCTTGAGATTAGTCCAAATGTTGTGATAAGCCAATATGTGATTTCTAGTAATGCTTCAGTAAGGTTTGCTATCATACGGACTTACAGTGGGAGGTGATTTATTTTTTTGTTAAATTTATTTACTCTGGGTAAAACACTGAAAATTTAATCTGTTCTATCAGAGAAGATACTGGCAAGACTGTAATGTAAAAAGCACTTCACTTAAGCACTTCCTTTAGTTAAACCAGAGTGCCAACAGACACTGCCAAGGAATGAAGACATTTTATTTAAAATTACACTGGCAAGAGACCATCAAATTATCCTTAACATTTTCATTAAATTGAGATACAGTTATAGTTAGGGTAGTAAATCTTTTCAATACAACGAGTTTATTCCTGAGCCAAGGCCAGATTCAGCAGTAATTGTAGGAACTATTGAGACCTAAAGCCTCATCTACAAACAACTGTTCAAGGCTTTGGCCCAGCTTTGAAAAATGGACAGGCTCCATCCTGTACTACAGATCTAATCAGATCAGCAAACTACAGTGGTGTATTTCTACTCCAGTCTGGCGTGATTGTTCCATGTCTTGTTGGCTTGATTCAATCAGATTTTAGATGGTTCAGTTAGAAATCTGTAAATATCTATAGGTTGCGTGTAGTTCATGCTCTCAAGGCTGTAAAACAGGCAAACAAGTGGTACCTTTCTCAATATTAACACCTTATTTCTTTACAGAAATGTTGAGCTGAAGAGACTAAGGAACCTTATATTTATAATTTCTGAGATAAAAAAGTTATTACCCTATGGTCTCAGCTCCTTTGTAAGAGCTACATAGCAAACTTTACCTCCGGAGATTCGTACATTTCATTCACAGCTTCTGATTGATCAAGGTCATTTACTTTAGGCATCCAGTCTTTGGAGGAGTGTAGGGTAAGGGCTTATTTTAGTTTTATAGGTATAATTGTGAAACGCTATGATGTTACTTGGCAAGTGTTAGTGAACCATAAATCCTAGTTTGTTTTCTGGGGTTAAAAATTATAAACATATTTAATTCCAATACTAGTGCTACAAAGATGTTCAGCTAAAAAATAATAAGGATTAAGACGTTCTTTTCCAAGTCTGCCTAAAAACTTAAGTATCAATTTATTTTAATAGGAATGGAGCGTTCAGGATCCTTAGATCTCTTTGAAAGCCCAATTGCAAAGAATAATTGCTCTCAAGTGAGCACAAATATAACTTCAAATTTACCTTGTTATCTCTGGTCCACCTTCAATATCACTATATATAAGCATTGTAAAAATTGCCATTCCAAGCAAATTCTGACATGCTGATTTTAGGCAGACAGAAACATATGTGCTATGAGCCAGTACACATCCAGCTAATGTTAAAACATGGTCCACTCCATTTCCTATTTAAATTGGAGCATTTTCACCTTCCCTTGGTGCCCATGTAAACAAGAGCCTTATTGGAGTAAAATCTTCTATGTGATTTGAGGAAGCCCAAATCAGATTATTTCTTTGTTTTAGGTCACCTGAACTTCCTTGTGATCAAGAAAAAACACACACATAAACAGTCACACCTATATGTATATGAGTTGGCATATGTTTGAAGTGGAAGTGGTAATATAGAAATTATTTAAGTGGCAGAAATAATGGTCTTGTGGAAAATAATTAAGACAAAGCAAAGAGTTAAAAAGAAGACCTACACACAATAGAAATCAATTCATATAGCTTAGAGGAAATAATAGCAAGTAAAGCAAGTAAAATTACTCTGGAGAATTTACTGCAGGTACACCATGGAACCCTAGAGGATTGTTCTGATTTACGTCTGTGCATCATTCAAGTTACTCAGATTAATTTTCTGCATAGGTATATAAGTTTAGTCCTAAATGAGCTGTGTAGGTTCTTGTATAATCTTAGATTTTGCATGGCTCAGATCTATTAATTTAGCTTTACCCTTGATAAAAATCAACATGGTTACACAAAATTCAGTAGGGGGAAAGCAGTTTATACTGCATTAGAATAAGGTTCCTGAATTTTACTACTACCTACTCTTACATTTCTTTATAACCAAAATTGGTGTATTCATCTAATTTTGGCTGTCTGAATATTAGACATGAAGTCTAACCTCTTCATCTAGACCTGTCAACACACATACGCATGTCCTTCCTCTTCTAAGCTCCTCTCTTACGAATGGGTTCAGTTCACTGAATGTTTACTGGATGTGTTTATTGTCTGAAAGTTCATTATGGGATTAGGTACTTGCCATATGCATGGCTGAAGTCAGCTAGGGTGAGTTCACCCTCCATGTGGTTGAAGACAAATCCCACAGTAAAGAAGAAATCTATCCTTCATCCATAGAGAAGAAGCAATGATGCTCAGAGACTTCTAAACAGACATTAAGGCCTAAATGACAAATCAGCAATAGAATTGTTCAGGATTATTAATAATGTCACAGAAGGGTATTCAGACAAGTGCTAGAGACTGATGAATAATTCCCATTTTACTTTGGTAAACACAGAAATTACATTTATCTTTTGATCTCTGCCAGTAAATTTGGATTCAGGAGATGTATTTTAAATGCCTACCACTTCACTAACCTTGTAATCATGATCAAGTAAGCTAGCTAAAAGGCATTTTTGCATTTTTGCAGAGAAGAACTTGGGGTTCTCCTAGGTGAAAGTTGACCGGACAAGTCAGCAGTGTACCCTTGCAGCAAAGTAAGCCAACCAGGTAGCAGGCTATATTAACTAGAGAGTGGCCAGCAGCTTGATTAAGTGACTTAAGCTTTCTTTAGCACTTATGAGACTGCATCTGCAGAGTTGCATACAATTTTTGGCTCCTCAGGGCAGAAAAGACACTGAAATACTGGAGCACATCCATCAGAGGACCAACAAGATGATGAATGAGGGGCTGGACTGTATGATACAAAGAGGAATTGAAAGAATTGAGTTTGTTCAGCCTTGAGATGAGAAGCTGTAGGGAAGACCTTACTGCAGTTTTTCTAATGAAAGTGTAGAGAGAAGGTGGAACCAAGAACTCCTCTTGAGGCAGTGGACTCAAGATGCAATGGGGGATTTTTAGGTTATTTTTAACTAGATATTAGGAAGGAAATTTTCATGGTGATGATGGTCAAACACTGGATGGAACCTTGTAAAACCTCCATCCTTGGGGACATTCAAACATACACTGCACACGGTGCTGAGTAAGTTTTTGCCTGATTTTGTGCAGAGGGTTTTGTCTAAGCCCACAGGTTCCTTTCAACCTCAACTCTTCTCTGATTCTGTGATTCAGTTCACCTAACTAATGGCTATAATGTGGTGATTTACATATGACCTGGTTGCTCTGGATTCCCTTTGACTTCAGTGTTGTGACTCATCAACATTGACTTTAAAATTACATGTACCAGTCCATGACCAGTGTTACCGCTCAATTGCTGAGATCTTTCTGATGACAAGGGGAAGTCCTTTCTAAGCCACGATGACTTAGTCATCAATCCCATACTCCTCACCTCTCTTTCACATTTGTAAAGCAGAGATACTCCTACCTCTATTTTTGGAGGAATGTATTCGTTAATATTTGAATCTCACTCAGACACTGTGATGCTGGCTGCTATATATGGAAAGAGAAAAAAGAAATAAAGTTTCCCAAATGATGGCAGCAGTGTGGCTCCCTCCTCTCCTAAGCAATGCCAACAATAATTTTTAAAAAGCCTTTTATCTTCAAACGAATTTCAAAGCCACTTCAGAGTGAGAAGAGCTTCTTAACATATGAACTTTCAGATGACTGGGTTGAACAAAATATGGAGCTTTCCTTTAAACAATTAGGGCCCATTTTTCTTATCAGTTTTTGTCAGGCGCCTAGACACATTTTTCATTATCAGATTCCAAATTGTCTTGAACAGTGTGAACTAGTGACCTTTTATCTGTCCAGTTTGGGACACTCTGATACATCCCTGTTCAAATTAAATAAATCACAAACCTTAATTAACAAAGACTGGCATGACTGCAAAAAGCAATGAATTAGTTTGTACGCTCTCTGAGAGATCACAAACGTACAGTAGTTACAATTAATGGATTTAATTTTAAATGCTGGGGCTCCTGCATGAAAGTGCCTGAGAAGTCCATCCTGGCATTCTTATTACTCTTTAATTATAATTGATGTACCTGGGAAAGATGTCAGCACAATACAGGTGCTAGTCTCCCTCAAGAGCTTATAGTCCTTGCTTGAAACAGTCAATGATATGCAACAAGGTTTTGATGAAATCCAAATTTATTAGGGTTATTAAAAGTCATTAATTATTTGGCACTGTAGAGATGTAAGCTGGTACTATTTTTTAATAGACAGCTTTATATATTTAAGTTGGAGAGCTGAGGTTTATTTTTAGTTTAAAACACTTCTGTTCCTCTTGGCCCCCTCCTGCCGTTCTCTCTTTTTTTTTTTATCCCTCCTTAGGCTGAGTTCTTATCTTCCAAGCAGATATTTCCAGCCATTCCCATTCTTTTTTTTTTCCAGCCTTAAGAAAGATCTTCACTGTTCCACTATCACTGTGTGAAGCAGCAGAAGGTTTAACCAGCAATGAACAGTTATTGAAGTTTAAAAGATAAAAGTCAGCTGACATCAGCAGAAGATAAACCATCTTCTATAAAATAAGTCCACTGGCATTGTTTGAAGTGTCAACCTTGATCTGAACATAAGTGTCCTGATAATTCAATATTTTCCAAGGGTAGACTTCTGCTTCCCTCCATCCTACACGCAGCCCAGCAAGCTGGGTTGACACCAACACAGAGGAAGTCAATAGCTGTCAAGGGCAGGACAGCAGCTCTGCTATCAGGATACGCTTGCCTGTGCCATGTAGAGAACAGCAGCTCCTGCCTCTGCAGGAGGACACAGGGCATAAAAAGCAGCAGCAACAAGGAAGGGTGTGTGCAGTCCCAAAAGTAGACAGCATTTCCCCAAGCCATCTGTACCCTGAGGTACAGGGGCAAGATCAGCTTAGTGGGATCTGCATCCCACTCTCCCTCCCAGCTTGGTACTTTCACCTTCTCAGAGCTCCCTGGACCACACTCCCAGCCCTTCATCCTGAGGCCAAGTTCATCACATCTCCCTGTGAGACACTCTACCCTTTTCCTGCAGAATGGGTTTAAAAGAAATATTTGTTCTGCAGCTGACATAGTTACAGCACAAACCTTATGATAACTTGTCCTTCTTCTATTGCCTTAGCTTCTGGAGTTATTAGACTATGGAAAAAAATCCAGCAGTCAGTTAAAGAAGAAAATTAATTTTCTGGTTCCAGAGACTAGAAGTGGCAAGTAGGTGAGTCCTGAAGGCTCATAAAAGACAAAAGGCAATTAAAATTAATTCCATATGGGTTTCATCATTGACTTCACAAAAGGCTTGTCACTGACTTTAATGCAGTCAGAATTTTCTTGAATCCTTCAAAAAAATGTATTTTATTTTTAAGGATGTATGATGATTAGTGGGGTCTGATTCACATTTTTTAATATTTAGGATTGGCAATAAAATATTTTATGAAACTCTCCAACACAAGTATGACCATTTGCTAAATTTTGTGTATTATGCATCTCCAGAGCACAAACCTATAATTTAAAAAATAAATTATGTGAGTCAATGAAAATAACTTCTAAGCTGTGTTTTGTATGAGTTATATACTAACTTTCATCAGTTCCATTTTCTGTGCTTACCACTTAATCCGTATAGCAATTGAAATCAATAACAGTGATTGATGGTGGAGAATCAAAACAAAATACTTTTAACTGAGGAATAGAAACTTGCCTATAAGCATTGCTTGCTTTTTGCTAGTTGGTACCCTAGTCTTAATTAAATAAATATTTTGGCCAGATAAGAACACTGGTTTGGTCTCCTGTGGAGTACAGCACATGGAATTTGATTGATTTGCCTCTGCAGTGATCCATATACTTTGCATGCAGGACTTGAAAGGCATCCCGTGTCATGTGCTTCAGTCCCCTGCTACCACAGGTTCCATGAGTATAGTACTTTGCATAAATTTCTGGAACTCCATCCTAGGAACACTCGGCTGAAGTAGAAACTGGTGGTTTTTCCCTCCCTGAGTCCACTTATTCTTGGTGGGGCTCTGTAACATACTTCAAAAGGAGAATCCTGTTGCTGCATGCCTCTAAATGCTTTTTGGGTAAAAAAGTAACACTTTCTCTTTTAAGTTTTTTACTTGAGTGTTTATTGGTTGTCCCTTGGTGTTTTTGTCTTTCCCATTCTCCTGACTAATCCCATTATAAGTTGTTGCATAGCCTGGCTGATGCGGAACCTGAAACACTTCTAATATGTAGCTCAACTCTGTTCATGGCCAGTTTATATCCATTTGTTCTTGCAACAGAATTGGCCTCTGGCTTATCTGGTTGGGTGTTGACAGCCAAAATCTTCTTTCTGCCGCATCGAGTTTTGCTAGGTGGAGCAAGCCTTGCTCTGCTGGGTTAGGTGAGGTTGCCAGAAACAAGATGAGTCAGTCTATTGGCCTCTTGCCACTGACAGGGATGATCCCTGATTTTCTCCTCCTCCTCTTCCTCTCTCTCCTGGCCTTGAGTGTGTTTCCTGTGTAACCGGTTCTGACTCTTGTGTGACCTTTCAATTTAGCTGATTAAACTGACAGAAAAATAACCCAGCCATTTTCTGCTGGTTTAGTGAGCAAGATCAGTTCAACAGGTGGTCAGAGCTATGCTTCTTCAGGCCACCTCCGGGAACTGCACAAACTGTGTCTTATGAGATCAACTCCCTACTCCCTTACACCTTCCTATTAGCCCTTCCTCACACTTTCTCTTAGCGTGGCTGACTAGAGCTGGGTGCTGTGTTGCAGAGCAGGTCTTCTCTGTTATAGTGAAATTTTCACTCTTTGAAGTACTTCTGTGAATACATTATTTCCATCTACTTTTCCCATCTCTGCATAACTTAGTTGTCTCCTAATAGTCCTGGTATTCACTGGTACATCCTGATCTTCCTTTTCGTCAGACATTTTCAGTTGAGTTCAATACACAGCAGAAGTTCCTCTGATGGTTCCCCAAGGCAGGACACTTTTGCATGATGAAATTGGGTTGGGTTTAGATTCCAGTACTTTCAGTTATTCAGTACTTTCTTTCTGATGCATATTCAGATTCACTTCAGTATTGATAGTGC
>JBCJKH010071197.1:0-12775 GCA_039877255.1 Loriculus beryllinus
TAACAATATTTTATAGCATGGACCATGTGTCGTTCCTTCTTCCTTGGCCTCCCTCAACACAGCTTTTTTCAAGTCATCACTATATGAGTCTCCATCCTCTCTTCTTGGTCAACAGCAGTTTTTCCTTGCCAGATTCAAGTGAAGGCCTCTGGATTTGGAAAACGCTTTTCACATTTGCCACCTTTCTGCAAAAGGTAAATAACGGCTCTGTGTCATTTTAGGAAAAGAGGAAAAAGGGGGAGGGGGAGAAAGTGACAGGAATTCAAAAATTTATCTACAGCATGATTAGGATGATACTTTTGGTTTATATAATAACAATTCAATAAGAAAGACAACAGCTCAGTTAAGCAAGGGTCATTTCAACGCCATTGGCTGCTATTTTATTTGTTGGCAACAACTACTTTGTAAAGATGAAGGGAAAACATTCTGGTGTATTTAAATGTTTCTGTTAAGTAGTGTCCTCTATATTGTAATTTCTAGGCTAAACAGTTTTCATAAGAAATCATTTCCATATGAAAATAATAAAAAAAATCTTCCTTTTTTAGATTTCTCTAGTTATATGTATCTTATATCAGGAAATTTTGTTTGATCTAGGCAGCAATGTTCAAAATTAACTGCAAACTCAGGGAAATCTTTGCAATAATTCTTAGGATTTTCAAATTCTGTTTTGATCTGATGCAAGTTCATGGGATAGAAATTCCTACAATTTGATTGGGAAATTCTTGTAGCTTCCAAATACTTTCTTCTGTTATGTAAATAATAATGGAACAAATTTTATTTTCTTCTTATTGAAATCAGGGAAATCTAGACCCACTCTGAACAAGCATTTACAGAAAAAATAATAAAATGTGGGATGCCTCATAAGCTCCCCTTCATCTCTGAGGAGAAAAAGTTGGAGATTTTAAAATTGTTACACAAGTAGCAGATTTGAAAACCGTCTGAGGGACATGCAAGAGGCTTGTTCACTCGAGAGACTCCTTCAATTCAGTTTTGCTTCTGGATGCTGAGAGACAGGTTGTTCAAACACAGTGTCTGAATTTAGCATTCTTCATTGCAACAGTCCTGAGCAGTCACTTCTCATAATGCTGCTATATTGCATGAGATTAGTGCTCTTGAAAAGTAAACTTCTATTTAGTTGTCTTTGTACTTTCAAAACATTGTCTTGATATGGGATATTTAAATTTTAAGGACAATGATAAGATAGAGCATAAAAATCTGTAAATTTTCATTATGATTTAGATAATCTCTAATCTCATATATCTCTGGTTTTAAAATTGGTTCCTGGGAAAAAAATAATTTTGCTTTTGCAAGAAATAATCTTTTTTGTGAATTATTGAGTAACCTTACTGCATAATAGCAAGACGCTCAAAGTTTTTGCAGGGGTATTACTCATAAATTAGGAACGCTGCCAAAGACTCAGATAAACTAAAGAATGCAACTATAAATCTCTAGGGTCAAGTACAGGGAGTGTTTTATTTTGAACATGATTCAGATGATCTCTGGCTTTCAGCTCTTTAGAGCCCAAGCTATCAGTAATTCAAAGTATGTGCCTAATGTGTACTTAGACCCTCTATATTTGGAAGGTGTAATGGTACATTTTCTTTGCTATTTAAACTGTTGATATTCTAAAGCAAACAATAGAAGTTCATATTCTTGCTCTTGTATAGAACAACTGTTAGGTGTTAAATTACCCTTAGGCATTTTTGCTTTAACAATACAATTACCAGTTAGTTTTTTGTTCCTGTGCCAAAATAAGCTCTTCATGCTTGAGAAATATAGGCAGATGTTGCCAATATTCCTCCCATCACATGAATATGCATCTTGCTAGTGGACAATGTCAAATTGGAATGCAGAAGAAAGAATTGCAAGGTTACTAATGTCTTACTTTCAGAGGAGGAAGATAGAGACTATAGGTCTAGCAGTCTTTTCTTCAGTCCTCACAGGGCAAATGACACACACTGGACTTCATGACAATCTGTTGCAGACATATTCCCAATCCCTTGAAAGGGGAAAACAAGAATTGATTGTACAGTGCTTCATGCATATACTGCTGAGAACTTTGCCATAGTGTCAACAGGGTGAGGCTTAAGTGAAAATCCAGTACATGAAACAGTCTAAAAACATACTGCCTCTTAAATAGCACTTGTGGAAAAGTCTGCAGATTAGGAAGAATCAGTTCTAATTTATGTCCAAGACCTCTTATGACATTAAGTTCTTTGGTTTGAATAGTTTTCATATTAGGATAGCAATAAGTGCAAAAGAGGAAAACATCCATATTTCTGCAAGTAAAACTGATGTAGATTCAATCCTTTCTTACATCTGTGCTAAGGTAAAGACAGAATTTGATCTACTGAATATTTCATTAAGGTGTTGGCAGCTAAGCATCTGAGATACAACTGCTGAGATTATATCTGAAGCATGCCAACAAAGAGCAAACAGACTACTCATTTTTTTTCTCTATTTTCAGTCTCTTTGTCTCTCTTTCTCTTTTAAACCGTGTACTGTGTAAAACCTTGCTTACACATGTTTCTGCAAAGAAAAGGCAAGAGTTGCGGTTCTGATTGCTCTGTGAGATTGTAACTGCCATTAGTCTTAAAGAATTACCTCCGTAGTTTAAGAAAAAGCCCTGAATTCTAGAATTAAATACAATTAAAGCCTATCCAGGTGAAAACTAACTCCAAATCTTAATGACTTCTTTCTGGCATTAAAAGTCTCATATAGAAAACAACAATCCATAGGGTAACACAGAATCTATAAAGGAAGAACAGCTGCACTAATCCAAAGCACTAACTTGCAAACATTATTAAACAGCTTGCAAACAATAGGTAAGTCCAATATGCACTATTATAAAAGTTTTCATTAACAAAAAACATTCTTTTCATTTAAATAATTCTGTAACCCTGTGCTACTATAAATATAGTTCTTCATTTTAGTAGAGAGGTCTACAGCTAGTATAACAAAATGGGAATTAGGCCTAGTTCATTTATCTCACAAATTAGAACTATGTCTATGATTAATTAATAGGAAAAAGGACTACATTTGCAACTAAATATTTTAACAATGAATAATTTTTCCAGGCTGGCTTTCAGCATATTGGTAAAGCAAGCTTCATCTCCCATACTGCACAATAGATTCTCTCTAAAGGAATTCATGAGACAAAAAAGTTGCAAAAAAAATCAATTACTCTTTTCCATTTAAAACTTGGAGTAGAATTAAACACAGTAGATTTAGGATGTGTTCCTAATACACATGATTTTCTAGGAAGGATATATGTTCTATTATTGCCAGCAAGAAAAAAAAATGTTAATTTGCCGAGAAGCAAGTTTTTTGTGTTAATTTATTCATTCACATATTCCTTAGCCCCATGAAAATAGTTCCTTGTGAAAACAGAGAAAAATATACAGTAAATTAAAGTTGGTGCAGTGATTTAAAGAAACAGATATCTTGTAAAGGGGTCAAAAGATAAGTTATCCTAATTTATGGACTTACACTCATGAGTCATATCCTGTTATGATTATATTTATGAGGTCTAAATGGCTGCTAAATTTAATAACAGTTCTATGACAATCCAAAATACATGATGAGGATGCTACATAAAACCTTCAAAAACTTACTGAGATCATAACAAAACATTTAATTTCATTTAGTTCACTCAACAATTTTAATAGCAACAATGAGGTATACAGGTACGCAATACTGACTTCACAAGAAACTTTAACTCTGACAAGCAGGGTCTGGAATTCAGAGTTGTTCTCTGAAGTTCAAATAATTAGTGGTATTGTGTTCTCTCTTGAGACAACAAGAACTGAGATACTGATGTGCAGAGATTCAGAAGAACTGACATACTTCTTACAGTTACAGACTGTTTATGGATGTGACACTATCACAAAAACAAGCAAGAGAAGTGAATGAACCATTTGTGTGTCTGGCTGGTTATGTAGCACAGAATATCAATCACTGGTTAAAATAATCTACTGTGTTTTAAAGCAAATGCCTCTATCGCATATATTAGCCATAGAAACAACAGTAGGAAAATATTTTCTATCCAAAGTTAGCAAAGCTCTTTCTTGCTCTAATGGCTTAATATGAATTGACAGTGAAGTATATCCCTGGAGAACTGAAGCACTATGCTGTAAGTGAAGTGAAGACAGCACAATTCCATTATTACTGACATAAGTGCCGACTTATAGATTTCAATAATAAGCAGGATTTTTTTGATACTTCTGTAGGGGTTTTAACTAGTGTAGATTTAGATTTTGATAATAGTTTTTTCTCTTTTTCCTCCTTTTATTTTTCCTCTCGTAAAAATACTGACAACGTAATTCTCATGTCACATTTCGTCATCTGAAAAGACAGAACATAGATGCCTCTGATGTGAATATTCTGCTGATGTTTACTGCTAGATCTTTGTACATAACTAATCCTCTGTCATACTTGTCCATTCATTTCCACCATTCAGTGGCAGAATCTTTAGAGATACAACCACTAGTTTGGTTTCTCTATGCCTTGAAAACTTTGATCAGTTCTGCAACCTTGATTTTACTGTACAGTTATCTCATTTCCTTTGTGCCAATTGCATTATATTTTCGTAGATTGACTATTTCAGGTTTCCACTAACTGGTAAACAAATGAGCTTTTACATGACTGCACAATAAACTGCATATGCAAGTGTTGTGATGGTGTAAGGATTCAATAATTCAAAACATGAATGAGACAAGAAAACATAAGGCATTTTCCTGGGTTCAGCTATAATATTTTTCTCCTTCCTGGTAGCTGGCACAGTGCTGTGTTTCGGTCTTAGTCTGAGAACAATGCTAATAACACATTGATGTTTTAGTTGTTACTAAACAATGCTTACAATGATCAAGGACTTTTCAGTCTCATGCTTTGCCAGTGAGGAAGGACACAAGAAGCTGGGAAGAAGCAGGGACAGGACACCTGACCCAAACTAGCTAAAGGTGTATTCCACACTACATCATGTCATGCCCAGTATATAAGCTGCAGGGAGTCACACAGAAAGGCAGATTGCCGTTCAGGTTGGGCTGGACATCGGTCGGCAGGTGGTGAGAAATTGTATTCTCTCCCCTTGTTATTTCCCTTATCATCATTATTATTATTGGTAGTAGTTTAATATTATCTTCAGTTATTGGACTGTTCTTATCTCAGCCTGTGTGGTTTACATTCTTTCGATTCTCCTCCTCATCCTGGGGGGGAGAGGAAGGAGGGAGTGAACGAACAGCTGCATGGTTCTGAGTTGCCATCTGGTCTTGAACCATGACAGGCATTCTTTCTGAGCTAATTATTTATTTCAAAGAAAACACAAGAAAAAAAGCAGTCTCCCAACAGCTTGCCATACCTTTAAAAGATGGAGGTGCTGTTATATTTAAAATTCTTCCAATAAGTGTGATAAGGTCATCAGTTGTTAGCTCTGGGCTGGCTACCAGTATTATCCAAGAACATAATCTGCAGTCAGTAGAGTGCAGTAATTGTACTTACAAACAGCACATCCTCTGTGATCAAGGGAAAAGACTGATTCCTTGCTGCCTTCCACATGTTTTGACCCACTGTTGCAATCAAGTAATCAAAGTTTGACTTTTATATAAAGTTTCTTTATCTGCAACGTTTGTGTCACAAAAAGCTGCATTGTCAAGATCACAGAATAAGAAATTTTGAGGTAACTCTTATTAAACAACTTTATTATTGCAATTTTCAAAACACAGTGAAGGTTTTAATCTTGTAGTGAGTCCAGAACTGTGGTAACATCTCAGTAAAGGTGAAAGTTATACTCCAAAACTGAAAGTTAGGGAAATTCTGTTCTTTTATGTTTAGGCATTTAAACCAAGCTTGCATTTGGAAGGGAGAAAGTTTGACTGTCTCACTACAGAGATAACCTGCATACTGTGGGGGTTATTTAGGGGTGTTAATGATTGACACAGCCAGTCTCTCTTTTCTTTTGATACGTGAGTTGAGAAAGATATTATGACTATTGAAGAACTTGGTAGTAGATTTTTGCCGGAAGAAACTTACCACAGCTCCTTTTGCACTCCTTCACTCCTTGACTACTGTCATTGTTCCTAGTCTCATGCATGAACTTCTTTCCATGGTTAAGCCTTACACCCAGGAAAAAAATGGAAATTTGTGTGGTGCAGCAATGTGATAGTATGGGGCAGGAACTCACTTCCTCAAGGTAGAAAGACCTGGAAAAAAAACCCTCCAAACCCCATAATTTCTAGAAGTGTTTCAATAAACCATTCACAGCTCTGCCCTCACAAATCCAAACGTCAAATAATATGAAAGCATTCTCAGGCCTTCTGTTGCGAAGGAGGGATGTAACATGATATTCTCAAATGAGAGGGAGCTGAACTGGCCCTTGAACTCAGCTCAGCTCAACAAGTAAATTGACATTTTTGTTGTGGGTTCACTGTAGTCATGCTGCTTCACAACAGCTGGCCTTGCTAATACGCTTGTCTTTTTATTTGTACTCACTGAGGTGCTCGGCATGACAATTTCATCTGGGTTGGGTGGGGCTTTGAGAAACCTGGGCAACTGGAAAGTGTCCCTGCCCACGGGAGGAAGGTTGGAACTAGGTGATTATTAAGGTCCCTTCCAACCCAAACCATCCCATGATTCTATGATATAATTAAAACTTTATTATTTAATTATGCCTTTAAGTTGAAATTTAGTGCACTTGTTTGTTTGTTTGCTTGTTAAATTTTGAAAGGGAATAATTTATGTTGGATGCAAAAAAAGAAAAAACGACAAACCTGCATAAAGGACAGCATATTTTTCCAACTTCACATTTCTTAAAAATAGCTAAAAAGATTTTTCTTTCTCTTTTAACCTTGCATAAAAAATATATTTGAGGTCAACAAAGCAGGGAAACTCTTAGCCACAAAGGGCACACTTTTATAAAATTATGAACAAATGAAAATGGAAAGCTAGGTAGAAATTATATAGGCATAAGTTTTGTATAACCATCAGTGGCATTAATGCCATTATATTTTCAGTAAATGTGATTGCAAACATTAGCTACTGGTCTACTGGATTAAATATTTATTTCCTAGGACTCCAATCTGTTTCAACCTACCAGCCAAAAGAACTGAATAATAAAATGTACAATATGCACACTCACACGGTACAGAACAGTATTTGTCAGAATGTTTGCACTTGTGTTAACAAGAACAGACAAACAGACCCACCATTGGCCAATACACTTTTTCACTAGAAGTTTTATCTAATAATCTGCTGTTTGCTGTGTTAAAGAACTCTATAAAAGATATGTTTACATGCTGCCACCCACTGCCAGCACTTAAATGATCAAATCTTTGTGGATTTCAACACACTCTTTCTTGTTGTGACTAAGGAGTTGTAGCAAATAATACATGATAACACGAAGAAGAAAAAATAAAGAGAAAGTAAATGAAACTATAGCCAAAAAAAACCCAAAAATATATTCCTATCTAGTCCATAATGAAATAGCATTTTCTTGGGTCATACATTACACGGCAGAACTGCCATGTAAAAGGAGTTTACAATGAATTCAATAACTCCTTAAATAAGGAAGATTGCTGCATTTACTCTTTTTTGTTTGTTTTTGTTGTGAGTCTGAGATGATATTATGAAAATAATTATTTCCCGTAACCTATATGCAATCTATAAATCCCAGTAAATTCAGATATTTTGTCTTCAATTGTGCATGCAAATCTTAATCCATTAACTGTCTGATATTAATCTGTATGTAGCACAAGTAGGAGGCTGCAGGCATGCAGGTTTTATCCTTATAATTTTGACAGTTCGTAAAATGCCAGTGAAAGCAAACGACAAAGCTGAGCTTCAAAGGAAATTCATATGCATTTACACATGCACCCATGCAATGCCTTTTTCCATACTGTTCCAATTTTAAGGTATCACAGAGAAGAAAAGACCTCTTAAAATAGAATCTTGAAATAGATTTCTTGTAGTTTAGAAATTGTGAGAAAAACAGAATTTATAGTAGCAGGCTCTATGAAGCACATCTCTTTCCAGTTTCTGTAACCTCAATCCACTGCACATATGAAATAACCTACAGTTATATTTCCCAGTGATGTGAAAAGGAAATATAATATTTCATATTCTTAAAACCACTTTTTCCTTTTTTATCTTTTCCTGCTTTATCAACATCTTTCAAAGACCTCTGCTTTTAGTAATTTTGAGTCACGGTCTCAAACTGTACTGTCTTCTGTACTTCAGAACCCCTACTGTATCTGGGTTTTTGTAGTGATCTACCAAACAGATTATTTTTTCTCCTCCCATACAGAGCACATACTTCTGATGGCATTCTTGTTGTGTGGGAGGGTGGCTCCGCTCTATTCACACACTCACAGATGGGGCCTCCTGGGTTTACTCCTGTCAGGCTTTCCAACAGCCAAACAGTTGTAGCCTCAAGGCCACTCTCCAGTCTTCTAGTAAGTAGTCAGGGCATCACAGCACAGGCTTTGTTTGTTCCTTTTACTTTGGTTTTTTTTTTTTTTTTCTTCCCCTGTGAAGCTAAGAATTTGTGTTTGGAAAGTGGAAGGAAGGGGGAAGGGAAAAAGAAAAGGGAAAGGGAAGGGGGAAAGAAAGGAAGAGGCAAAAGGCAAAGACACAGAAAAAGGGAAAAGGTGACAGCAGAGGCAAAGTAAAAGGAAAAGGGAAGACAGCTTAGAAAAGCAACCAATTTTAGCATTTTCTAAAACTGTCAAGGAGGAAAAGCCCTGTTCATAACTGCTATTTTACAAATAATTTTGGTTGCATGGCTATGAAGTAGCATGTAATTTTTGAGTCCTTGGAACAAAACCTTGTTTGAAGCCAGTGATTTGATCAGGAAACGCCGAAGAATACATTGTAATATAATCTCAGTCAGTTAATGGCATGCATGAATGACAGAGAAGAATACATTTAAATCATCTTATTTCTTTGAGAAACATTACCATAGCAAGTGTTTTATCATAACAGCTGTAACTGATGCTTCTGCCAACAGGACATTTATATGACTGTATAGATCAACAGAGGCCATTTCCTGCAGGAATATTTTATTCTATATCTAAATTAGGAAGAAAAACACCTGGAACACAGCTGAAGGATGTAGGGACAGGGATATTTTGAACCAAACTTTGCTCCATAGTATACTTTCTGGTATATAGTAACATAACATAGTAAATGCAATGGCCTTATGAAGGGAAAATACAACTATATAGCTGTGCATAGGGAAGTTGGGAAGCCAATAGCCTTGGTGCTAAACTGGTACTGCAAGGAAGATGAGGTCATTACTTCTGCATGAAAAGCAACATGCTAGATACAAGTAAAAAGTGAACCTGGTTCTCCCAAAGCATCTTAATACATTCTGTCTGCCTATAGATGACTAAGAGGTGTTCAGTGCAGAACATGGCTATTTCCATTTTCAACTATACACTATTGTTGTAGTAAAGCATGGGGAGAGGAAGAAATGAAAGGATTCCCCTACATTTGACTGTGATCATACTCTCTCTACCAATAAATCCTCCTTGGTTCATAAAAATTCTTCTAAAGGGTAATTTCATTTATCTTTGAAAAACACTGGAGTGCATCTAATGTCATTAGTTCTTTAAATATGTCCACAGATTAATACAGGCCTGGAGCTTTTTGCAAAGTCCCGTGTCACTCCTGGCTCCCACTTTTCCCTTTTAGCCTTCCAAACTAAAATTGTCCTGTGTGTGTTTTCAATAGCACGCAAGGAGTGCGTAAAGGCTTTAACTCATTCTCTACATGAGTATCAAGGTATAGTGGGTTAGGCTCCAGGATATGGTTAAATTGCATGATTATGTTTGAACAGATTTTTCCAAAGAAAGCAAACCTTAAGGTAGTAGTTTGAAACTGCACAACTTGCCAGAATTACTTGTATTAAATCAGTAGTAACATGTTATCACTGGATCCTTTTTTGCATGTAATTATTTATCTAAATCTCCCTGTCTTATTCTTTCTTAACTGATATATTCACCAAGAAATATGTGATGTTCTCTAACTTTAGCAATAGCATTTTTATCTTCCCTCATGCTCTTCAACCTACTTCTTTCTCCCCCACTTCCACCTCACTCCTTAGGATTTCCAGTTTGCAAGCAAAGATAATTATTCTCCCACATCTTCACCTTCTTTCTTTTATAACTTGAGAAGTGTCGGCTATTTTTCTGTATTGAATAATTCAAGCTCTTCAACTTCATCTTTAAATGTGTCTCTCTATCCATTCCCTATGCATCTACTAAGCATTACTGAACATGTTTTTGCATATTCCATTTTCCAATACTTCCTTTCTCCTAGGTGGTCCATTAGGAAGTGTTTGCTTTGAAGTTAAAGGATTGATCATTCAGGACTGTCTTATTTCACTGTGCCCTTTCAGAAACGGTGCTACTTTTGAGGACTGCAAGAGGAAATCTGAGCAACCAGGTCTAGTGCCAAAACTATAATCTACATTCCCTGGGAAATAACATGCCTGTCTGGACTAGGACCAGCTTAAAACACAGACTGTTAGAGACAATTGAGGCAGCACGTTTTTCTGATGCTAGACACGTCTGTAGAAAAACCTGACAATCATACTGTTTTGTGTCAAATTAAGTGCAATGGGATTCTTCTTTTTTTATTTTTATATTTTTTTAAGTCAATGTGGACAGCTTAGAGGCAAGAAATTAAATAAACCTTTTTCAATAATCAACTTGGCTGAAAATAAACTGTGGTCATAATAATCAGAGAGGGACAACTGTGTTTTAAAAAGGTATCCCTCAGGTAAGGAACCCTTCCCAAAATTAAACTATTATAAAAGAAATTATAAGAGAGGCAACTTAACCACCATAATCTTGATTTTATGCTTAATATTTAAATATTAAGGTATAATTCCATTCATTGAGTTCCAGCACTATTGACTGATAACTTTTAGAGTTCTCCTGTGAAGCAGAAAAGTGTTATCAGAATTTTAAATAAATAAATAGCTTTATTTTATAGGTTTTGCAAGTCCTTACTTCACTGAACTCTTTAAACTATCATTTCTAACTTCTGTGCTGTGGTATATTATTTTAATGAGGACAGAGCCAGCAGTAACATCGTGTGTATTTTGCGCAAAATTAACAACTTAAATCAGGAAGATACATATATGGGTCTGCAACACAGAGTTTTTGGGACTCAAACTTCCCCCCCGTGTGCAGGTGAAGACAAAGAGATTTCAACTGAAATATGCATTACATCAAGATTACCACCTAGAAGTGTTATGGATCACTGTATCTCTCCTTTCCCTCTCCTGTAGTACCCATTTTAGATTTTGGCTGCTGTGTTACTAATAGCCAGTTTTGATACCCAGACCAGATAGTACTACATAATTTGTATGAACTCTGGGGGCTGTCAAAATCTGTACTTGCAGTGATTGGAGAATGCTCGGAGGGATCTTGTCAAATCCAGCTCACTGGAATGTAGAACAGAAACACTTTTCACAGCATCTTTTGTTAAGGTGAAAGAAGGGGAAGGCCAAATCGCAGCGGAAAAATTATGTTCCAATACGAAATAGTAATAAACTTTCCCATGTATCTCAGCTTTCTGGGAAAAAATATAACTGACAAAACTTTGTATGTGCTCTTGATAAATAAAAATGACCCATGCCCAGCTTTATTTAAAAGCAAATTCAAGAGAGGATAAAAACACCCAAGTAGTTCATCACATAAATAATAATTTTCTGAAGGGGAAAAGCTAAGGAATCAAGAGATGCCTCAGTACTTGCTGCCAAAAAAGGGTTCTTCTTTACCCATTTACATACACATGAGAACACTGTAAGCTGTATTTTTTAAGTTTTGTTGCAAGACATAATTAATCTAATGTTGTTTAGGCATTTACTTTAAGGTAGAAAAATAGTGTCTTGGATGCAACTTATTATCCTGAAGTGATGTTCAATAATAGCAAATACAGACTCAGGTGAATATACTGTAGGTGTGTACACTTACATAAATCCATCCTGGCTTGCTGCTGTCATTAAATATATACATATTTATATGTATATATATTAGTGAGAAGAAGTGTATATATATTAGTGAGAAGACACATTCTTCCTTCTTTTGCTGTACATGGATTCATTACTTGTGGCCACATAGTTCACAGTAAAAGTGAAAACCAAGAGCATCCTCTAACATGAAGTCACTTGTGTGTGGTGCATGGCATTTCCTAGTTTTGCCTTTCTACTAATATGAACAGGTATGAAAGTTTCCCTTCCCTTCCACCTGCATCACCAATATACTCATGGAAAAAAAACAATTCCAGAGGGAAAAGGACACTTTAAAATGTTCCTTTCCTAGATGACAGGCTGCTATCTCAGTGCCTGCCATCAGCAAATAACTTCTCAACATTTTTTTTTAGACATTGAGACACCTTGCCTTAAGTGCATTTTTTTTTTAATAATGTGTGTTCTGTAGTTGTTTTTTGTACACCACATAGAGTTATAAATGACCTATTTTTGTGTATGTTTCTACACCTGTGGAAGACTGTTTCCTCTGTTGCATTATTGAGAATTTTGCTAAATACTCTTTCAAGAACAGGATTTTCTTATTTAATCTCAAGGGCACACTAGAAATAATCTATTCACATTTGACCTTTTTGAAGTTCTATTAGATGGGTACAATTAAAGGCTCTTCGGTGACTTTAGCTATTGCTTTGCATATGCTTAATTTGAAAATGTTGCTGTAATACACAACTATTTGCTGGCTTTCTTTTTTATTTTTTTTTTTTTTTGTGATGTCTGAGGCTTTGC
>JBCJKH010071201.1:0-14610 GCA_039877255.1 Loriculus beryllinus
AATAATGCAACTCCCATGGGTCGAAATAAGAACAGTCCAGTAACTAAGGTATAACACAAATCACTACTGCTACCACCAATAATAATAATGATCAAGAAAATGACAAGGGAGTAATGGGTTCAAACTTCAACAGAGGAAGTTTAGATTGGATAGAAGAAAGAAGTTCTTTACTGTAAGATTGGTGGGGCACTGGAATGGGTTGCCCAAGGAAGCTGTGAATGCTCTATCCCTGGCGGTGTTCAAGACCAGGCTGGACAGAGCCTTGGGTGGCATGGTTTAGTGTGAGGTGTCCCTGCCCATGGCATGGCGGTTGTAAGTAGATGATCTTAAGGTCCTTTCCAACCCTAACTACTCTATGATTCTATTATTCTAAGACCTGAAGTTCTGTCAGTTTTGTAAAAGTGATGTTTCCCACCAGCATCGGACAGACATTTTCTATAGCAAATTCCCTTTAATTTCACATGTTACTGTATATACAAACACACTTCCATGTCCTGTAGTTGTTGTGTTAATTCTAAAGAACACTAATGAGGCTTCAATCTATCAGGATAATACAAATAATAAGCCTAATATATATCAAGAAGCAGCTAGTTCTGCCATGACAAACCCTTGAGCATGAGATTAAAAACTTGAAAGTCATAACTGGGTAATTCTAGATATACTTTCCAAGCAAAATCTTGATTGGATTTTATCTTTAACTTCTTGATTCTCCCCAGTACAATTTAAATTCATTCCCTGTAAAATTTTTAGAAGTGAAATGGAGAGGAAATTCCAAGCTTCCCAAGATACACATATTAAATACATGGACATGTGAAAGTGTGAAGTTTTAGACAAACCTGAGTAATCAAATGCGGTGGTAACCTTGACTTAACAGTCATTTTCATTTGAGTCTTTGTCAGGACATGTCAAGATTTGCCCTTTATGTCTATAATTTATTCATCTATTCATCTATTTATTATAAATATTATAGTTTTTTTGCATATTATGCTTTATATTCCTTTTTTTTTTTTTTTTTTACTACCTGTTATCAGGCAATTTTTAATTATTTAGACATCTCTAAAAAAAGGTATTTTTGAGTGTATTCAGGGGTCTCCGTTTACATATTTTTGCTGTTTATTATGCAAAAAAAATCTTTATTATCCTTCTCCTCCCAATTCCACTCCTCATTGTTTTTTCCTCCTCTTTTCCTCTGTCTCTCTGACCTGTTACACACTCATGATCAATATATGAGACCGCCTCATTTACGTTCAAGTGGTGTGGATTTCAGTCAAGTGGAGGGGGAGAGGAGTAAGGATGCAGAAGGGATGTTTTCTTACCCCAGCTCTCACTTTCTTAATGTCACAGTATTGAATAATATAGTTTCAAACTATATTGCATACAAACGTAATATTTGTAAGTACACATAAAGAACATCTGAAGGAGGTTTCAGTTTTCACAAAACTTTTCAGAGAAAAAATCTTTAGCTGTTTTATAGACTGAAGCACAGAAGATGGAAGTGTATTGTTTTCTCAGAAGAAGACCCCAGCTAAAAGGATACACAATTTCTCCCCAGCATTTGTCTGGCATTCTGACCTGGAAGTTAAAAACAGAAAGAGGAAAGAGTTTCACTTCCTTTGCCTGTGTTCTGACTTGTTTGTCAGTTCTGTGAATAAGGTTCACAATTGCTCTAATCTGACTGGTTTCTGGTTTTGTTTTTTGTTGTTTTTTTTTTTGTTTGTTTGTTTGTTTGTTTTTTGTTCCTTAATTTTTGTTAATGAGAATCTGTCCCTAAGAGAATAGACAGCACATCCTAAACAGAGAGCAAGTAACAGAATATGGGGGCATGGCAGGAGGATACTCACCTAACATGGACTCTGCAGGCTGGAAACAGAAAATTCATTTTAAATTTTGAATTCTAAAATGCAAAACAACTTTAGTGGAATCTGGGAGCAGAAAATGATTAAAAGTTACATTTAGTAACTTTTTGCAGTCATATTTTCCCTATTCTTTTCAGTCAAAATATAGTACTAAACATCACATCTACACCAGGAAACAAAGAGATTGAGAAGGCAAAATTTAATTGTGTAAAACACAATTAAAGGCAAAGATGACCCATCTACCTAAGTCCAGAGAATTCTAACTGATCTGCCATTAGTGCATCAGTTATGACACATTATAAAAGACCCAAGACCCAGAAATGTACTTGTGGTTAACACGCTAAACAAGCTTGTCCTTTCTTGAAGAAACTTGATTGCTAAAATCTCTCATCTGTTATGCAGTCCACAGGAAAGGAAGCCTGTTACACAGTTCTTCATCACTGACTGTCACTTCATTCAATTTACATTTGCATCTCAAATCTGACTTGATGTTTTAAAGTCTGCAAGAAGCATGGGCAGAGGTCAAAGAGATATACTATTCATATTGTTGCAAGGTTATCGCTTGATGAAGTGATAGGACTTTTCAGTTTCCTAATGATTTTTTAAGCTGACCTTTGAATAAAATTTTGCAAACTCTGGGAGTAAAAGTTAAGCTAAAGCTTGTGGTCCAAATAAGAAGCAGGTGAATTTAAATTTATATGAATGCATATGTAACTTGTTGTCTGCATCTAACAAATCTCAAAGGTCAAACTTTATTATTTGAGCGTCATTGCTAAGTTTAGGTTATTTTAAAAAGAATACATTTATGTTTAGGAACAGTTCAAAATGCCCACAGTAAAGCTTTAATAATAGTTTATAACATTTAATAGTAGTAATCCATGCTTCTATGCTATTTTGTTTAATCTGCTTGTCAGGATTTAATTTCCATTTCAGCCAAATGAGAGACCAGCCTATTTCCTGTTATAAGAATGTGAGTGCATAGGTGAAGTGCAAAGGAATGAATGAATAAATGCACATATACACAACCTGCAAGAATAAAGGCAGAAACACAATACAGGGCAAAGGTTCCTGAAGCATGCTGCTGAAGGCTTGAGCATCCAAATGCCTCCTTCTAGACCCAAATATATGTGGAAACTGCCAGTACAGGCTCTGATAGTGATACAAAGTCACAGGAAGGTTGGAGCTCCTGGCGTAGTTGACCGGTTTCTGTAATTATGAAAGTGAAACCTTAGATAGATTTAAATCTACCCTACATTTAATATTTATTCAAAGAACAGAAATACGAAGTTTCACAGCATAAGCTTTTTCAGATAAGTGTCCAAAGCCAAGCACCAGCAATCCACTAAACCACTCGCATTAGGTAAATTGGCAAGGTCTGAATCATGTATGTTATTGTGTAAGTTCAGGTAGGATTTCTAGGGCCAAGTTAATACCGGGTATCAGTGCAGAGGAATATGGTTGTTAAGTGATTAGAAGAGGAACAGTAACTTCACTTAGCTGATTGCAAGAGTGGACATATTGCTGTATATCACAAAATAGCCCACATCTGTCCTAGTTCATCACAAGCAGAATGGTCTTCAAAAGCTGTTCAGTGTAAAGATAGGGTATGGCCTATCTGGTAAGTGTTAAGGTGTGTGCTGGCTGTCAATCCCCAAGCCAATTCAATAGGAAAACCTGTTGCCTTGAATAGCTTGTATCAATCCATAGCAGAAGTGCAACTTTGTGATATAAAGTCAGCTAAGGTAGACAGAAAAAAGGGATATGCATAGAAAGGCAGTCTTCTCCTTGTACAAGATCTGTGATTATTGAAGAGGCATTTATGTGCTAACAGTCTACTTAGATATTCCTGTGCTTTTTTGACACCTGTCATTGCACACAGAACTGCACAACCACATGTAGCGTGCCAGATTACCCCTTAACCACCTCTCATAGTCATCACAGTCAGTGGGGGAAGAACAGGCTCATATTCCAAGGCTTGAATTTTTAGGGTGAACAGGAGCAGCACATGAACAGCAGAGCACAAGCTGGATGCGGATCCTGACCTGCAGGTCACTTTTATGGATAACTGATCTATTCAGAGTTTGAATTGCAATTATTTCACCCCCAAAATCACTCTTGAATTCATAATACTAGAAAACCCCAATACAACTTTCTACTGAGAATGACAGCCACCTTAATGCCAACAGTCAGAATGCACCAAACTCAGTCAGCTTGAAAACCCTGGGTAGTGGTAAGCATATTTCTTAACTAGAATCATTCCATACACCTTCATAGTGCAAGGATATCCGAAAATCAGATTATTTTAGCCCTTGGAAGGAGGTGCTAGATAAATAGAAGTCAAAACTACTTATGCCTTTGGGGAAGTCATCTTTCTGTGAAGACCTCCTGTCTACTCAGGAGACAGGAGTAGGTGGTGTTGAGCAGAGAGCACTCGGTGCCCATCTTTGTACTGCAGGTGAGAGAACAGTGTCTGGGATACACAGAAATGATTGGGTTTCACTCTCCTTGTGAGTGAACTTGGATGATGGCAGAGTGCTTGGTCTCTGCCTTGCCCTGCTATCTTCTTGTCCAGCCCTCTCCTCCTGCTGGCCAGACGCTGGGCAGCCTCCCTTTCTGATACTTATGCTTTCTTTTCTGTCTTCCCTAACCTTGATAAATGGGTAGCTTGCTTATGCTTTTTGTTGGCCTTTCAAGACAAAGAAATTAATTTTGTATCACTTCAAAAATATCCTGGGAACAGGCCGCAGATGCTAGAGCATTCAGTTGTTGAGCTGAGCGGAGAGAATGGAGATGGGTAATTGTCACTGACAGCAGGGTGAAGTTTCTCTAACAACACACCATTTTTGTGTGTGCCTTGACAAGAATCTGGAAATTTCAGATGCATAATACAATTCACCTTCCTTAAAAACCTACATCATATTCTTTTCTTCAAAACAAAGCATGCAGACAGGCCAAATTTTTGTGTGTCATCATACACGAAGCTAAACCCAGAAAGTTTATCTACCCTTTGCTGCAAAACATCAAGTTTACATTGACATAGTGCCACTGATTTCCATCTGCTTGAAGATACAGAAAAATCAGGTACTTTACCATGTCACCTCAAAGCTTGGTTTCAGCCCTTGACTATATCTGTCATTAGTCTGTTGATAGTGCTCTTCTCACTCTAAATATGTGTTTTCACCCTCTTCTAGAGCTGTCTCCTGCTAAGTAAGCATTCTGTTTTGCTGAGTATAGGCTATTAGGTATTATAGAAAGTTATGGCATTTATAGTTTCACTCTCATTATAAAATACTGTTTACTTCCCAATTTTCCTGCTTCCTTCCCTCTCCTCTCCAGAATATACATAGCAACGAGCTGAATGGTCTGTGTTTTTCTTGTTGTATGGCATCAATCAGCACTTGCAAAGGGTAGTGTATCCTTGGCTCTACTTGATTGAGATCTGCAGTTTCACATTTACATAATTAATATACGCATCCATATTTAATCTGTGCAGATGAAGACAAAGTCATGACTGCTTAAATACCACAGAGCTTGGCAAGCTTCCAATGTTGGCGAAAAGCTGTACTCTCATGCTTTCCTCTGGGTGGAATTGCAACTATTTAGCCAGAGCCACGACATATACACCAAGCCTCTCAACTTTCTGGAAGGAAGGAGGCAGAGTAGTAAAGCTACCCTCAGATGCTCCCTTACATACTCCCATACTGTCCTAATTACTCAAACAAGCATTTGTTTCATTTTCTTCCTCCTCTTATCTCCACTTTCACTTAGAAGCAGAGACTGTTGAGTTTGGTCATGCCAATTTTAGCTGGCATTATAAAGGCCTTTTTAGGAGTCTGTATAGCCTTTGTAGTAGAAGCTGCAGAGGTAAAGTATAGCCAACATGTTCATCATTAATATTTCTGTGTTTCAGCTCCAAATACAGGAAGCCAAGCTGGACTCCCCCTCTCCTTCTTCTTAACTTTACGCATCTGAAAGAGTTGCCTTCCTTCATCTTGACGTGTCCCCAGATCACCTGTATGAGTCAGTAGGTTCAATGAAATGTCTTAAAGTGAAATGAGGTGAATTCAGGCCTAAGACTGGCATGGCATGGGTTGGAAAAGAATAATTCTCATTATTTTTTCCTAAGAAGAGGGGAAAAACATGCAAATGTAAGCCTAATTTTGCTAGAAGAAATAATGAGCTGGAAGCTGTGAACATCCCCGAACACCTTAAAGAACTCTTTTTTTCTGCAGAATAAGTAAGACAACTATGATGACAAAATCACATTAACTAATACAAGATTTAGGCTTATCATTGCTTGGGACTGCAAGTCTTACCCCAGGAAAATTTCACCCCACATATGCATTTCCATTAACTCAAGTCAAGAAACTCAGTGCAAAGGAGTGGATTTTGCCAACAAGAATTTATGTTCTTAGCACAACAAACATATCTGAAGTGGGATAAAAGCTTTTGTTTATTGCTACATTAGTGGCAATAGCAGCAATGAATGGAGTGGTCTAGCATTCATCCTTTAAGGTAGGCTAAGTGTAACACTTTAATTTCAGCTCTAGTTATTTTCTTCTTTATATACTTATATTTTTAATGGATACACACAGGAACACAATTAGTAGTTCCAGCAATCTGGAATCATTCAGAAACAGCTGGCACCAGAACTGACTTTTTTACCCAGAGGAAGACTCTTAAGAGGGGTTTTCTCTGAGGCTGATGACGTCAGAGAGTAGGACAGTATCTTTGTCCTGCTGCTCAGAACAGACAAACCATGTCTGGGTTCCCTGGAGAGTAAGACAGAAAAACCAGTAAGAAACTATTCCCTGTTTTGTATCAGTCTTAAAACCACAAACATCTTTTTTGGTTAGAGCACCAAGGTTTTGCATGTATTTTTCAATACCTATGTTTCATTCACAATGAGAAACATGAAGACTGTGTTTGGACATCTGACAGCAAGTATATTTCTTAATCCAGCAGGACATGTTGGGATTATTTCAATATATAATATAAAACTCAAAGGCAAATGATAGTTTCCTAATATTCTCTTAGTTCAAACATGTTGAAATCTCCAGCCTTCTACAAACCATTTCAATCTTCTTCTAATAGTGATACCAAATGACACATAGGAAAGTAAAAAGGCTGCAAGTTCAATAGTACAGCACATTCTCCCCAAAATCACCCAGAAATGAAACAGTTCTAACTGAGGGAAGAGGGCAATTAGATTAATTTGCCCTTCCTGACAAGAGGCAACATGGATTAAAATTTTGTTTCCACTTGCCTGGGAGTCTGGACCATGATCCAATAAACTCAATAGGGCTGTATCTAGTTGGCAGTTACGTAAAAAAGACAGAAGAAGAGGAACACTGAGGAACACTGAAGAAGCATAGGAAATTTTATTAAAACTCAGTGTCTAAGATTCTTCAAATAAAATATTCAGTCCATGAGATTAGGTGATATAACCCTATTATTAAAGTAGCTGAGGGTCTACTGCGCAATGGGAGATTCATCAGATTAAGTGCTAGTTGTAATTCTACTTCATTTTTTGGATTCTAAGGTCTTTAGGGCAGAGAATGTCTATCTGCATTCTTTAAAGCAATACGTATGTTTATGGTGCTATCTAAATTTCTCAATGTAATGATAATGTCAAGTTGTATCTCTATTGAGTTTTTAACTTGGCTGAAGATAAGGTCACCTGACTGCACAAGGTCCCAACAAAATGCAGCTCTACCATGACCTCTCCAGGCTGAAGGATGCAGTTCCTTTCATCTCTATCTTCTCACACAGTTTAAAATGACATGACATTGACAATGACTTTACTTTGAAAAATGGCATTGCAAAGTGGCTCCTTGGGTTTGATGTTAACTCCACCTCAGTGGAATTACTCTTCAGATAGCTCAGTACATAGCTGAGAAAAATTAGTTGTAACTATGACTTCTCGGTAACTTACCTGTGATTCTGAGGACCAGTTTTGTCATCTTCCACTCTAGTTATTTGACAAAACCACCCACTGAAATCAAAGGAAAGACACAGGAGAAAAATAAGGGTAGTGCAGAAGCAGACCTGATCTGAAGTGGAGTATTTGCCTGGCATGCAGTAGAAGAGGACAAGGTACTCACACAGGCGAACATTAGGCATCTAATTCAAGTGTCTAAGAAGTTGAGAGCCTTTAGATGTCTCCAATAATAGGATTCAAGGTAGGAACCCAACTCTCCACACGGCCAATCTGCTCAAGTTTCAGTCTGAGTACAAGGGTCAATTTTACCAGGATTAGTATTGCAGAGCATGCAAAAATTGCACTCCAAACACTTAGGACATGAGTCACAAGCTAGTTGAGACAGTTCAGAGGGTATGTACACAGGTAAAGGAGACCACAGTCTGGTCCTGGTCCATACCTACTTGTTAACAAATGCTCAGCTCATAACTACTTACATGGAGAGGAGATGACTCCCCCTATTTTGGATATTAAGGAGAAGGGAATGAACTCTCACTTCACAGCTTTGCATTATAATCAACCCATATAAACACTGCCCCATCAAGGAAGCAGATTTAGAAACCAGTAGGTCTCTGATCTACAGTGCATAGTCCATGGAAACTCTTAACATTTAGACTACTTTCAAGAGGTCCACAGAAAAGCAAACCCAGGATATTGTCAATGGGTCAATGGATTTATGATCATTTCAGAGGAGCCTGGACACATCTCAGTAAAGTTTAAGAGATAAAAAAAAAAAAAAAGAGTAAAATAAAAACCCAAACCAACATTAAAATTGGAGACTACTGTCCCAGAAAGTGGATACAAATGAACTGGACCAGAACAGTTCTGCCAGTGTCTCTTGCTGCAAATAAAGTCTAGTAAATCTTTAAAGAATGTGAGTAGCTGGATGATTCAGGAGAGGTTATTTCAAAACAGGGGAAGTGGCAAATACAGCAAGTGCTGAAGAGCAGAAAGAAACTTGCATTGCCAGGACTTGCTGATTTGTCTGATGTCTCTTGTATGAGGAGCTGATCTAAAGAGACAGGAAAAAACAATAGGTTTGTAGGGTAACTGGGGTATGCAATAGCAGTGAGCAGGTTTTAGTGACCTTGTTTTTTTTTCTGTAGTTCCAGCCTCTAAAGTAGTTAAAGGTGTGTATCATTTCACATCCTGATGCTAATAACCCAGATAATTTCCTTCTAGCTAGCTCCGTAGTCTGTTTTATGGGCATGCTAAGTCCTTTGCTCCTTATCTTCCTGGAGCAATAAGATGCCACCTGTTCTCCACAGTGAATTCTGGTGGAAGTTGTTTTATGCCTATAAAAAGGTATGTGCATTTCCTGCAAGAAAAGGGTGGTTTATGTTTAAGGACTGTATCTTGAAAAACAGTTTATGGTATAACTACATAGGTTTCTTGTTGTCTCTTGCAAGCTTTAATTATTCTTAGACGGATCAACAGCTACAGAAAAATTAATGACTGTTTCTACTTCTGTAGTGACAACTCATTTTTAGTGTTTCTCTCTTCTTGTTTCTCCTACAGATGAAGCTAACTTGCTTCTTATGATGATGAGTCTGGCTTATTGTGAGACACTTCCATCACAGCAAAAAAAAAACCATGGCAAGTGTATACAAACACATAGATGCAATACCCCTCCTGGTCCCATGGGTCTTTCAGAATAGGCAGAAAACAGACAGTAACGTTCTGCACTTGTAGCTGTTCTGTCTTTGTCCATGCTTCCTTTGAAGTCCCTTCAGTAACCTCCAGTCTGTCCAGAATAGTGTCATCAGTCTTGGCTCTGTAGCATGGTACAAAAGCATATTGTCTCCTCTTATCCTCTACTGCACCATGAAACCAGCTTTAACTGCTTGTCCTCACATTTCAAGCTCTGCCCTGAACTGCTAAAGCATCATTCTCATGAGAGCACCCCTTAACATGATTAAGAAACAATATTAAATCCAAATTGAATTGTGGCCTCATTGTGCTCACATTTGATTCTATTACAGATTGTATTTGTTTCATTTCATTATTTACTGCCAGAAAAATGAAAAACCCCCTTTTAGTAGCAGGAATCAGACTTACGGAGCTAAAGCACAGCCATCCTAAAAAGAATTAACTGAACTCCACTCTCAAGAGACAGTAACGTGTGTATAAACAATCACTTATATAAAAAACCCAATCGATAATTTTAGTATACTTGTGTTTGAAGTACAGGCCAGGGGACAAAAATGCTGGTAGCTAGAAAACCAGTACACTCAAAAAAAAAAAAAAAAAAGGAGATAAATTCATTTAGCCAAAGGTTTGGATTATATATTAATTGGTAAAATCAATATCTACATGATATTTCTGGAATGATAGGGCAAAGATTAATGAAAATGATGCAGTACATTTTCTGTAATGTTTTGAGGTGTGAATTAGAAAGAAGAATGTTGGAAGTGTCTATACTCATGCATAGCATATATGAATTCCTTCATCTGCTTTTGCTGGCTCATTTATTGCAGAAATAAGTACAATGAACAAACAAGTATTTTCAGTATTCTTCTGGCTGTTCCCACCAATGTCTAAAAGTGTGTATTAAAACCTCCAAAATACTAGAATGTTGCAAAAAAACAATACATATTTAATGTAAGAGATAGAAGAAACTGAAATATCTGAGGAGCCCATATTGCATAGGACAGGGCAAAGCTCTAGGCAGGTGAGCAAAGCAGGGCTGAGGCTGCCAACCTCCATGCCTAGCGCAAGGACTAACATTGCCACTTGTTTCAGGACTGCTTCTCTCAGTGGTAAGGGTCACACAGTTACATCCCAGCCCTAAACAAACCAGAGTGCTCAAAGGCTTTATCCGCTTGTTTACTTGCTGCAAGACAAGGCACATACCTCCTTCATGAGAAAAGTTCTCAGTCAAATACAAAACCTGTGTAACTCTTTCCCTGCTGGGTCTGGCAAGGTTGACCAGCTGAGCTCCTGTCTGCTCTGAGGAAATGCTCACAAGGAAGGAAGAAAGAGACAAAAACCTAAAGGAAGGTCCTCCACCTGCAGCCCCACACAAACATCCTTTTTCTGTATGCTGGAGAAGAAAATACGCAATGTTGTTTTCTGTGAAAGGACTTGCAGTATTTTTAATGGATGTGAGCAATTTTAAAGTCCATCTTGATTTATGAAAGCTGTCTTAACAGATAATAATGATGTAAACAGTGTAACCACCTTGCAGCTACTTTTATGGATACGAGGTGTTAGCAAACATTGATAAGGGAGCTGGGAGCAGGAAAAATGAAAAAAAAAAAGTTGTCCCTGTTTAAATATTTTCTTACTATATTACCCTGAGGAACAATGCCTACTCTCCACACATTTACATGGAAAGAATATGAAACCCCTTAAGGCTGCTGATGGCCCAGACCAATCTCCTTCCACTTCGGACCTGCCCTGTGACCATCAGCTGTCTACCAGTACTACTGTCTTGTGTACTCAGACCAGTAGCAAAGTCCCAACCCTAGATTACACAGTTAGGATCTTTTTCTTCTAGTCCTGTTCCTAGATAACTCATTTCTTTGTCTGAAAGAAATTTATGAGCTTGGACAGGATGTTGAAAAGTTTATGCAATCGTCATCTTAAGATAAAACATCCATGGAGTGGATGAGGAAAATTATGTGCAAAGCATTAGCATCCCCAGAACTAAATCTGAGCAGAATATCTTTTATTTGTTTATGCAAAATGTTGATTGAACTATCCATACGCATTATGGGTTTGAGTCATAGCCGTTTTTATTCATTTTTTGAAATCCCACCTTAGTGAATTGCTTGCAGAACATTAAGAACAACAACAATATTAAGGATCTTTAGTGCACTGTATGCCTTTCTAGAAGGATTCAGCTTTAAAATTCACTGTAGATTTGGGAATCATCCCATCAGGAAAGAGAAATAAGACCTGTGTCTGTTGCTCCCACAGCAAAGTGCAGCATTTACAACTTCAACCACTATCTCTGATAACCATCTATGAGTAAATCAATAACTGAGTCTTGTGGAAACAAGCCCTGCATAATGGTATCTCTGCATATTTTTACTGCTGATAATGCAATGCACCTATGAAATGCATAAGCATGAACCATGTTTCAAGTAATTTCAAACCATAAGCACATGAATAAGAAACAAACTCTTCTCCTAGGCAGTTCACAAAGAATGAAATCCATCCCTGGGCAGGGGGGCTGGCACAGAGACACTTCACTTCCCTAACCTTTCGGAAACCTTCAGAATTGGCAATTCAACATCACACAGACTTTGGGTTGGCCTTCTGCTCAGCAGTGAATTTCATCCATTGTGGACTATATGTAGAGGACTGATTTTTCACCTAAGAAGAAAAAGGGACTAAATGAGTAGGGTGCATGATTCATTTCAACTAGATATCCTACTTGCAATCAGCTCTTATTGTCTTAGGTGCTTGTAAAGGACAAAGCAGTGCTGTCTTGGTATCCTGGAAGGAGCTATAGACATTTGTACATAAAAAGTGAAAAACAGGAGACAGAAGAGATTGGGGGAAGGAGTATTCAGTGAAATAGTTTTTTCCCAATGCAATGACAAGAAGAAGCTCTGTTACCGAAACAGCACGTAGCAAAATGGCAGCTGTGCAAGCTTTTGCAGGAGTTACAGAGCTGCAGCTAGGAAGGAAGCACCCCAAACTTCCATGTGCATGGTATTATGCACCTTAAATAAGTAAAGGTTGTTTTGTTGTACTGAAACTTGAAAAATATTAATATCATATACTATTCTGGACACTAGTAAAATTGTTTAGAGGTTTGAAATGGTGTTGCAAAGGAAAATCTTAAATACTCCAGAAGTTTGGATATTGAGTTATGTGGAAGGATTAGCCTGTCCTGGTCTCTGCAGCCTGAGGAAGGAGTAAGGTAAAATGGGAGACTGGCAGATGTAAACAAAATCCTGAGATGAACAGATTGAAGGCAGTAAGCTGTTTAAGATAGCAGCTCATATGAAAACAAGATGCCATGAACTAAAATTGGGATCGGATGGGTGGGTGCACAGGCAATTCAGACAAAATTACTTCACAGGAAAAGATCTGCAATTTGGCATGGATGGGAAAAGTCAGCTACTGAAGTGTATGCCAAGGAGGGGGTAAAGTACAAACCCACTGTGAAAAATACCCAAGATGTTATTTTTGGACAAGGATAAAATTCAAGGTTTCAGCCACTAAGTGGATTTTTGAAGATATGCTGATATTAGCTACTTGTATGTTGGTTGGCATTTCCTGGGTTTGTGGGGACAGACTTTAACAGACTGATATTTTCTCCTAGCAGTTAACGTTGTGGAGTACTTAAGCCATCCGCAGTGTCACCCAGAGCTCATGAAGATTGGTGGGACTCCGTCTTCAACTGCAACAGGCTTTGGATAAAGCTTCTCTGGTAGAAACTAGCAGAGCTTTATGATTTCCACAGCTCTGTGCATAGTCGTGCTTTTTGATTATCAATAAGCCTTTTCAGTGAATTACAGCTGTGAGAGAATAGTGCTTCTTTGAATCTTTTCTCCTCTGAGTGTGAAGTGCTCTTGGAGCCTTCCTTCCTTGTAGATTTGCTCAGGGTCCCCTGATGGTCTTAGCTCATTCTCCTCACAGTTGTGCTACTGCTGTCAAGATTTTTAGGCATTGGTATAAAGTCTAACCTTCAGATCTTAGTCGTAGACTAGATTTCTATGACATCTGAAATCAATGTAAATAACAATGGTATTTGCTTCAAAACACCAAGCAGCAGGCAATTTTAAACATAAACCTTCAGAAAACCTGCCAGTCCTAATGATCAGTATTCTGACATAGTGTGTACACTTGCTCTAGTTGTTAAATAGCCAAATATAGCTTATAAGGCAGAGATGCAAAGTCCCCAAAACTCTGACTTGTATTTCATAAGCTAATGAAAAGGTTCCATTAACTTACCTACCATGGGGAACAATGGTATATATGAGCAAGTCTAATGTATTACACACAGAAAAGTGCTGCAGTAAACATATACCCAAGCCAGCATGTCACAAGGTGATGCCTTGATTTTATTTTCCAGTTTGCAAATACAGTGGGAAACAATGCTGTGACTGCAGTCTTCAAAGACAACAGGTGAATTTAATGTGAGCAGTATCCACTCAGTCCTTCTGTAAAGACATCTAGGAGTAGAAACATTGTTGTGTTTAATTGTTTTCTCCCCTATGAAGCAAAGCAGCTATAGACTCTGACAAATCCACCAGTTAGGCTAGGTTTATAGTGAGTTCATGTTGAGTATTTTCCTTAAAGAATGAATGGACAAAAATCATTATGTACTATCACAATACGCTCAAGACCTGCATGGCTTTGTAGCTTATCTTTTCCTATATGACCATTAATATAGTGTAAAGTAAGGATAAATCTGCTAGAAATCATAATCTGGGCATTTCCATCCTTTAATGTTTCAGCTTTTTAAAGAACTCTTGACTTTGCATCTACGTATTGGGCTTTGAAAGTCAGAATATCCTCCTAACTTAGCTTATCCTACCACTGCTGAACTGTACACTCTCTGGCTCACTTTCCAGCCGTTTGGTCTGGAAAAGAAAATTACTTTACTTGCTCATGTTGAGTGGCATTTGCCAGTTTGTTGATTAAATGAGAATTATTTCTATAATCAGGTGTTACTTAGAATGAATACAGACGTAATTGTCATCCTGTGAAAAAAATAGAATTTTGTTCCTGTGAACAAAATGGAATTTTTTATTACAAAAAATGGAAATGCAGAAACTTGCTGTCCCAATTTATATTAAGTAACAACTGTGATAC
>JBCJKH010071204.1:6791-18379 GCA_039877255.1 Loriculus beryllinus
CCCCCAGGTTTTGCGGAGGGACTGGAGTGCAGACGGGTGTTCTTTCGATTTTTCTGACATTGGGAGGATCAAAAAACTTCTCTTTCCCCCCCCCCCCCCCCCCTTTCTTTTAAAGGAGGCAAGAAACAGCCTTTCCCCTTGACAACTTATGGCAAATATTCCTCTCTTTCTCTGGTTCTGGATTAATTTTGCAAAACTGGTCTTAGAAGTGCTGTTATCACTTAGTCTCTGAAATGGTGTGATTTTCTTGCCATTTGCAGCCCCTTTTGATGACCTCCTAGATATGACTGTTATTTGGCTAGCTAATCTTGAATTAGAGAGTCCCAGAGGAAGCAATTTTCCTCTGCGAGTTGTTATCAGTCCCCTCGCCTGCCTCTCTGGCTGTAACTGGGAATACAGTGCCTGTATAATAAATTAGATGAATTGATTTCTGACAGAACATCCATGTAATTGTATGACACTATATTCTGAAAGACTTATTCCTGCAGGAATTGGGCTTTTGAGCCCAAGCCAGAAGAGATCCTTATTTATTTTTTCCCAGTGTTTCTTTGGTTACCTGCAGTTTCTCACTGCCTCTGCCTTAACACTCTGTGTTATTTTCCATTTTAGGTTCTTTCTTTCCTGCAATCAAACCCCCGGACACACTTTTTAAAATAACATTTTGGCTTGGCTATTTAAACAGCTGCATCAACCCCATCATCTATCCCTGCTCCAGTCAAGAGTTTAAGAAAGCCTTCCAAAATGTCCTGAGAGCACAGTGCCTCCAGAGGAAGCAAGCAACAAAGAAGCAGTCCCCAAGCTTCAACCTCAATCAACCCGCTGGCCAAAGCACAGAAAGTGGCAAAGGTGTGGTCCGGATCCCTGTTGGCTCAGGAGAAACCTTCTATAAGATTTCCAAGTCGGATGGGGTCTGTGAATGGAAGATCTTCTCGGCTGTGCAAAGCATGCCTGCCAAAAATGCAGTTTCTAAAGACTGTACTGTTGCCAAAGTGAAAAGTAAAGGTTTCCTCCAGGAATGCTGCTGTGCAGGCACTTCAATGAACCTTGTCCATGAAAACTGTCAGGTGCCAACCATTAAAATACACACCATGTCCCTCAGTGAAAACGGGGAGGACGTCTAAAGGACTGAACGTGCCCAGCAGCACAGGCTGACAACTTGTGTTTCTGCTAATGGGATGTTGCTCTTTCTACTGGGAAGTAGAAGTAAATGCTACAATTGAAAGGACAGAGGGGAAACAAATAGCATATTGTAAACCAGGACCAAATTTTTTGAGGAGTGATGTCTTTTGAGTGCTGGTAGCCTGAACGAAGCCCCTTAAAGATAGTGAGTGGCTTCAGTGGATGGTGAGCACTCCTCAGTCTTCCGAGAGACTGGACCCCTGCAAGTCAGTTGCCAGGCATTTAAAGGCTTTATTTTTCACTGTATTCCCCTGTTTCAAAGTTCCTACTGCTATGATTTAAGTGTGATGGAGGAGAAAGAGCAAACTACAAAGAGCCCATGCTGATACTTTCAGACAGCTCCAAGTTTAGAGTCATTTTGTGATTCTGCACACACACCCCCAAGCTAAACCTCAATTCACCAGCTGGCATAGCTGAGGTTGGGTGTTAAGCTCAGGTCTTGGGACAGTGTTTACAGATCTCTGCTTACTTAAGATCTCTGTTATTACAGATCTCTTAATGTAATGCTTACATTAAGGGACTGTGGACAACAATGTCTTCCTACCATGTCTTGCATCTTGGTGATGTCCTGCACGCCTTGCTGAAGACAACAGGCAGCTCTTTGGATTTGCATCTTCAGCTGGGTGGCCTCTTAGGTCCTCATTCCTGGGCTGCACCAGGTGAGGAACTGGTCTTCTGTAATGCCACAAGGCTGCTTGCCCTCAACCTGTCTGGAAAGAACAGTCACTTCAGCTCACAGGGCATAGCAAAACCACTCTCTTGGCTCTTGCCCTGCTTGGAGTGGCTCTGAGTTTCCCTTTGTGCTGTGGGTTTTGGTAAACTCCATTGCCAAGGGAAACTTGATCCAAGTAGATGCACTACACCTCCCCTCAAAGCCCAAGCAGAACTTTGCTTTTTTGTGCAACCAACTTCCCAAATCTCCAAACAAACTGAAATGGAAACTTGCATGCATCCCAGGTTTGTTTGGAAGGTCTCTGTGCTCAGATGTAGGTCTAATAACATTCAAAACTAGGGAAGCATCATCAAATAAGGCTCAAAGAGGTCTCTTTGACGCATCCACTTGTTTTCCTTGTTCTGATTCCAGCAGGGACTCAATAATTCCTTGCTCAGGTGCTTGCTAGTCAGATCAGTGCCATAGTCACTGGAAAAGCTGCAGACATTTTGCTGTCTCCCTGCCCAGTGTTATGCTACATTCCTTTTCTGATTCCTTCAATACCAAGTGCTCTAAGCTTTCTATGAGATCCTGGGCACCCTGGAGTCAGGAACTTTACCCTCCTTCTGAGCAGTGGGAGTTAAGCAAGTTAAATGTCTTGATGATGTACATCCCCATGAGAAAGGGCCATCCTTTGGGAATTTGGGAGGAAAGCATTTGGAAGCATGTTATATTTTAATACAGCTAATCCAAATAAATAAATAAATGAGCTGTGCAGCATCTGGAAGAAATAGTGGGAGGAATTCTCTGTACAATATTAGAAATAAGCAGCTCTTGACATAACTCCTCCTGAGCCTGCCAAGTAAGAATGCAGCTTCTCGAAACAACACATAAGCCTTTACTCATGTCTCAGTGTCAGCTCCTGTGCTGAGTACCTGCTGGTTTGCAAAGGGAAATGGCTTGAGATAAGGTTGGCTTTTACAGGGTAGGGCCTTGAAAGGACACCTTGATTATTGATGAGAAATCACTGTTTATTCATCTCTCATTCAGTATAAAGTCCCCAATGTCAAGAGAATTTCAGTCTTCTGTGTCTGTTATTTCTGCATGAATGAGGATTCTCGCCTCTTGCAAGCCCAAATCTGCAGCTGGAACATTATCATTAAATTGTCAGAAGTAAAATCTGATCCTTGGAGCTCCTGCAATACTGTCGCTTTGCTCAGTCCTGGAAGCAAAAAGCAACCTCAGAGGGTAAATGCACCTCACATATATACATGGCCAGGATGCTATTCAAGCAGTACCACTGTAAATACATGTGGAGCTCAAAGTGAAAGAAGAGAACAGCTGAACCTAAGTCTGTGTTTTGTGAGGCAGAACAAACCACCTCATTTCTCCCTGCATTTGGCCCTGTTCACAATGCATTAACATTATCATGTAATATCAGTACACCTGGAATTCAAAGTGCCCATTTCCAGACCTTGCTACCTTGCAGGATGAAAAGTAAAACCTGTAAAAGTAAGAATCGTGTCTTAGGGCATATTTTGGCAGTATGGACTCAGACAACACACCAGCTTGATGGATCTATACAAGAAAACAAGGTGTAAAAGACCTGCTAAATCAGCTTTTTTTTTTTCTGCTGTAATAACTAAGAACACTTCAGCTAAAGAAAACAGTTCTTCATTCTGCCTCATGAATGCTGCATAAGAAAGGTACAGAATGTCCCAAACAGGGTAAAATTAGAGAAGAATACAAATCAAATCCCTGGAACCAAAACCTTATTTATTTCCAAAAGCATGCACTCATGGACAGCAAACCTATAGCCTCATCCTATTTTTAGTTTAAATAAAAACCCACCTCACTCTTAAAGCTTTTCTCAGATTTTCTTTTCAGTAAAGTCTAGAATTTGAAACTAAAAGTGTTGAAACACCATGAAAAAAATCTTCTCATGGTACTTCTAGCCAAGACCAGCAGCAGAAAAGCTGGAAATCTCATAAGAAAGTCATATGAGACTGGTGGCCGAGGTTTTCAGTCTCCTGAGGTTCAAATACGTGGGACGTTTGTTGCAACAAAACCTGAACTCTGGAACCTTTGGAAAAACACCCGTTAAATTGAGCAAGACCAGCAAGATTGAAGATCTTCACTGCACACACTTGCTGCCCAGCCCTATCTGTACACTTACTTTATAACTTGAACCAACAGGGTCATTTGTGCCATCTCTCCTTTGGGGCTTGGAGATTTACAAAGGGTCTCTTCAGTCATTTTAAATCTGTTGAGGTTTCATGGTGTCAGGTAAGGGGTTGTTGTGAAGCTGTGCATAGGCTGGCACAAACGTATGAGTCACCCAATTCCCCATAAATCCTGATGTAGCAATATAATCTGAAAGATGAAGAGAAGCAAGTCAGCATGCTGGTGGCAATGTCTGGTTAGACACAACAGTCACTTTAGGAGCACAGTACTCCTGCCTGTGAGAGACAAAGGTTAGAATAATGAAATCTTGGTGTCATCTTCATCCTTTCTGTCATCAAATGGATGGTAAAAGACCTCTCTCTGTGCAGTGACTCTAAAAAGCCCCCAGAGCTCAGCATCAGGCAAGCCTGGTCCCAGCCACACCACTGCTTCTGTCACATTTGCCAGCAAAAACAAACACAATTTGTTTGGCTCACTCAGAGAATTTCTGCATGAAAACAGCCCTGTTCCCTTATTGCAAGCAGGGTCATAGGCACTTGTCAGTCTTTGGTTCCAAAAATGTTGTATTTTTCTTCTGTCTGCTGCAGCGTTTTGCCTGCATGTTGTACAAGTTTGGCTGCCAATGGTTTTTAAAGGTGTTTCTTGGAATGGGCACTGCATTTTCTGAACATGGTATTCTGATGTCATGGTTTTAAAGGCTCGCTGTTTATTGCGCAACATGTTTGAACAGCCATGCTGGTCATCTTCTTGAACAAAACTGAATGTATATGAAATATTGCTGGTGAACAAATAAATTATTGGGGGAAATGTGCACTTTGTGACATGTGGGCTGCAAGTCTGTTTGCAACTTTAGTTGGGTTTTCTTCCCCACAAGTATTTACACAAATGTGACTTCTCCCTTTCAATGAAGATTTAGAGCTTCAGGTAGAGATTCCTTCAGGTATCACTGCTGATACTCACTGGAGTTTAGTGGGAGTACAAGGAGAACTATAGAATCATGGAATGATCTGGCTTGGAAAGGACCTTAAGGTCATCCAGTTCCAACCCCCTGACATGGGCAGGGACACCTCATGCTAGACCGTGTCACCCTAGTCTCTGTCCAGCCTGGCCTTGAACACTGCAAGGGATGGAGAATAAAGGAATCAAATTTGTACTTCTACTAAAAAACCCCTAAAGCTCTTAACAGTTTCTAAAAAGAGATTGAAAATCCATTTGGGCTCCAGATCATGCCCATGTTTATTCGATTTGCTTACAGTAAAACATCATGTGCCAAACAAAATCCAGCCCATTTTGCTGTATTCTTTATAAACAAATACTAAAAAGACAACTCCTGTCAACCCAAGTATGTAAATAATCTTTGGAGAAAACAGTGCTGAATTATTGTTTTCCTTGATTTACAAAGGGAGCCCTGCCAAAGCCTGCCAAAGCCTGCTGGGCATTCTGGAAGGCAGCTGCCATGGCCCCTTCAGTCTCAGAAACACCAGCAGAAAATGCTTGCAAATAACTGAGAAGACCAAGGAAATGTTAAGACTGACATGGCAAAACTAACCCTTCACATGAAGCTTTTTGATCACCACAGTGAGTTAACAGTGTAGTCTTTTTACCTTTGTTTTACACAGCCAAGGATCCCCAGTTCCTTTTGGATAAATTCTGTTTGCTCCAACAGGACAAACCCTGCTCCTAAGGTTTTTTGGTGAGGAGTAGGTTGTGAGCAACTTGTCAGTGGGGCACAGGTCCAGCTTCTGAGACTGGTTAAGGCTGGAGACGTGAGAGCCAGTAAAGCAATATGCAGATGGAGTTGTTACTGTGCTTTACTGCTGCTTGTCTTCTGCCACCTTCTTCCATAAACTACAGGAGCACTGAGAAATGCATTAGCCTAATTGCTGTCATTAATCTAACTAGAGTCATATAATCTTAATTTGTATTGAGGTTAATTTTTGTTTAGGAAAAAAATGGCTGGAGCTCTGTTTAATGTAGCTATGGATGCCTTTCAGACCAGCTATTTTACTCCAAATGATGAATTAGGGGTATAATTTCCTTTCAGGCTTTGAAAATTAGCATCTAATTATTCTTAACCTAAAGGATATTAGCACTTCTTATGAAAGCCAGTAACACTCTAATCTAAATTTAGAAGAGAGATCTCAGTAAATGGCTGGAATTATTAAAATACAAAAGAATCAAACCACAGAAAAAAAATAATTAATGTTTAAAATAAAACCAGAGTCATCTTTTTAAGATAACCAAAGCAAAATGAAGCTGCCTCTTTCCAATCTCAACTGGTCTATTACCCAGCAGTTTCCAATCCTGCAGCGTGAGAACAGCTCAGGATAAGCAGCATGCTGCAGCAATGGGATTTCCATTCTTTTCGGGACCACTAAGACCTCTTTGAAGAAACTGAATCAATTTCTATCTTTTTGCTTCATTTAAAAATTAGAAATTGGATGTATTTTTCTGTTGATGAGAGCAAAATGCCATCAAGACGCATTACCAAGCAACATGATAAATTCTTCATCTCTGAAAGACTTAATAAGATTAAATGAGTGTCTGAAAAATGTGATAGTTCAGCCTCAAACTCTTGGGTCTGATTGCAGAACAAATCAGGGAACTATCCAAAGAATCATAGTTTAAAAAAGACTTAATATTTAGGAATCTAAGCATCTTTGACAGCTACAGAATTGCAACTGCTTGTCTTCTTTCTAAGTGCACAAAGGCACAGATCATTTTTCTGGCAGTTATTTAATTATTTCAGAGTTTCTCTTCTAATGAGAAACATCATTTTAATTTTCTCTTGATTCTTAAACTGCAAATTGTTACAAGGAGAACAGCAGCAACCAGAAATAGGACTGAATGTAGACTGACAACTCATTACTTGTACCTAATGAATTAAAACTCTTTGGAGAAGGAAGGAAGCACAAGAAGGACATTACCCTGCTAGGATATCCTTGTGCTTTCAGACTGACACTTCTGTCCTTGCTGTCTCCATTGAAGGACACCCAGTGAAACATCCTTAGTCTTAGTCACATTTACCTCATTAAATCTCATGTTCAAGCCAGAAAGGAAACACTTGCCTCCGTCTCTTGGGGCTTACGCTGCTTTCTCTTCCCTTTGGATGTCAGGCTCAAGTCATTCTTGCATCCTTCCATCCTGAGTGCTTGTCACTGGGAATACTTTCCTGCAACACAAAGCCAGTGGGTGAGTAACTCCTGGGCCAGAGCAAACATAGACCTATGACTATGGCATCTGCAGTTAGCTTTATTTCTAAACTGAACTCATAGGGCAGGCCTCAGGCCAAGAGGTTTTACTCAAAATAGGAGTTTCCACTCTCTGCTGATATTGAGTAGCAAACTGCACTTCCAAACTGGGAGACGCGCTAATATTATCTTCTGAGATGTCCCCGAGCTTTCTCCTAAGCTGTTTTGGTGCACAAATGAAGTGGGCTTGATGCTTTTGTAAATTTTATCAGACCAGAAGACTGAAATGATCTCAACACAAACTCGAGGGTGGCCAGGATAACCAGAGTGTTTCCAACCCTTTCCTTTTGGTGACCACCATACCTATGCTGGCCAGTGGGATCAGGCAGTGTGGAGGTTGGCAGGGCTTACAGGAGAACCTTATTGAAGCAACAGCTTCAACACAGATCATAGAATGATAGAATCATGGAATCATAGAATGGTTTGGGTTGGAAAGGAACTTAAGATCATCCAGTTCCAACCTCCTGCCACGGGCAGGGACACCTCACACTAGATTGTACCACCCAGGCTCTGTCCAACCTGTACTTGAACACTGCCAGGGATGCAGCATTCACCACTTCTCTGGGCAAACTGTGCCAGAGCCTCAGCACCCTCACAGTAAAGAACTTCTTCCTTATATCCAACCTGAACTTCCCTTGTTTAAGTATGAACCCATCACCCCTTGTCCTATCACTACAATCCCCGATGAAGAGATCTTTTAGAGTTTGGGCACATTCCTCATTCCTCCTTTCTTGATGAACTGATGGCAATTCCTCCTCCACCCCTAGACTCCTCCTCACCTCTGCTACAGCTTGGCGATAGGTCCAGATGTACTCAGACAGAAAAGATAAGATTCAATCCAGTTCTCCCCATGCTCCTCCCCAGCTGTGGATGGTGTGGCCTGGGTTAAATCCATCCATCACTCCCTTCTGTGTGGTTTTGTGACCGGTTGTAGGAGCCTCGCAGGCAGCATCTGGGCTGGGGATTAGGACTGTGGATTTTCCTCTAGGATCCAAAGTAGGATTTCAAACTTCAGGCTTCATCCATTCCCATTGTAGTCAATGAGCTGGTACCATGCTTATAGCCAAGCACACGCCAACATACTCTGCTAAATTATGGCCTAAAACTGTCTTACAGGCACTTACCTTTGCATGTGAGCATAAATAAACACTGCCAAGCCTGCTACACCACCAGCCAGACACAGCTTTTCAACGGAGATTTACAACAAAATTTGCAGGGTTTTGGATTACATCCCCTCTGTTGCTGTGGTTCATAACGTGGGTATTTAAAAAATAAACTTGTCATAAATAAAAAGGACCATTTAACGTCCAAGTGACAAGTTACAGCAAAACCCAAAGTGTACCAATGCCAGGAGCTTTTTTCAGTTTATAAAACCTTGTTTCTAAGTTTATATAAAACATCTTGCTGGTTTTGTTGGGTTTTATTTTTTCTTTTAAACACTAAAAGAACTCTAGGACCCAATCCAAAGGACACTGAAATGGATGCAAATACTCCCATTGAATTAAGCAAGTTTAGATCAGCATGGTTGCTGCATGGGGAGATTTCTCTAGTCAGGATGGGGGAATCTTGCCCTCTTGTGGCTATTGTTCACTAATAATAAATACAAATAAACCACCAGGAAAAACTGCTTTAGGATTAGGATTAGGAACGAATCCACCAGCCAGCCTTGCTGTGCTGGAAAGGGTGAAGAATAACAGAGAATGAATGTCTGTTAACATTAGAATAGCCCCACAAAGAGGACAAAAACTGGTTCATATTTTTTTCCCCCCTGCTGCTTCCAGATTGGTGTCTGTTAGACACAGAGGGGGGCTGCAGGAGGATTTTTCAGAGCTCTGCCAATGAGCTCTCCATTGTTCATCAGATTGTAAGACACTGCCCAATAAAATTGAGCGCCTTCCATACATATGTTTAATGTGGACCTATTGCCAGTACCACAACGGTGGGTGCCCCAAAGAGTCTGTGTTGCAGCTGGGTTCCTCCCACTGCAGCCTTGGGATTTGCTCAGGGATGCTGAGTCTTGTCAGTGTTAAGGGGACTGTTCTATGCAGTGATTTTTTAATGGTGGTGAAAGGCAGAGCAGTTGGGTTGCGAAGGACATGGCCTTTGTTGTTGAAATCAACACTGGACTGTGGGAAGAGAGGGGAAAAGGATCTGAGCTTAAAAACTTGGAGCCCAGGAGTTTGTTTTGCCTCTGAGAATTTGATTTATTACTCTGACATAAGAATGAACCAAAGTATATTTAGTCCAATAATGTAGTTTCTGTGTGGCAGCTTTCAGCAGGAGAACTCCAGGCTGCTTACAGAGGTGGTCAGAATCGTGTTTCTATTTTACAGAAGGTAAACTGAGGCATGAAGCCAGCCCAAAACCAGAAATGGACATAAGCATGGCACCAATTTCAAGCATCTTCAGTGCAGGCATCCCCAGCTGAGCTAGAAGAGTAGAGAATCCTACTACTCAGTACAGGGAAAGAAGCACTCACAGGCTTGTTGCAGCTTATCCTAGGAGAGAAGCCTTTCCTCCTTTCCCAGTTTGGAGGGAACAGGCTTTAAATGGTGATTAAATATGCAGAATCAGAAAGGGGCACAAGTGTTTTATTTGAGCTCTAAGTAGCACCTTTGGGGCTGTTTTCCTTATTCTTTCTATTGAGGCAAGGAGATGCTGGCTAAGTTGTTTGTGCAATAATGTGAATGCCAAAGTATATTCTTTGCACTCCTGGGAACGGAGTACAAAGGGAACCTGATGTGTCCTATGGGCACTTTAAAATCAGTGCATGTAAAGCAGTGCACAACAGAAGAATGGTCCAAAGCCAGATGTGTGGCTGCAACATAGGATGAACTGAAAGGCATCTCCTGCAAGAGCTTCCAGAAAACCCTCTGCCACATCATGTTGCTTCCCCTCTAGTTCGGTAGCCACAGCTAGTCACGTCTCTAAAAGCACCTACGCTGTTAATGATAGCTTACCTCCCGTCTGGATTCAGTCCTGAGGAAGGCACAGCATTCCCTGGGTATCAACTAGAGTTTTATCTTCCAATCTATGCAGCTGCCATGAGAAACACATACTCCCTTGCCTGGGTGAGTCATTGCTGTCCACTACAGCAGGTACTGTGGAGATGAGTGAAATCTGGAAGTGGGCAAGTGATGGTTTTAGCAGCGAAAAGATCCATACTCACTCATAGGGATGTCTCTCTGTCTGTCTGCACTGCCTAACAGAAAAAAACAAACAGTTCAGAATACTTTGAGCTGATTTGTTCTAGCTGAAGCTCCCAGCATGATTGTTTAGCCAGAGCTGGAGAGAGGGGGGAGATGCTGTAAACCAGAATCTGATCTCAATTACCAGCCCATAAAGCTCATTCTAATCTTTTCCATGCCAAGGATGATTTGTACTTTATAATCTCAGATCCAAACCCAGTGTGGATAAGCACATGGAAGGTGTCCCTGCCTCTGGCAGGGGGTTGGCACTAGATAAGTTTTAAGGTCCCTTCCAACACAAAGTGTTCCATGATTCCATTTATTAAAGGACAGCTGCCTGCATAGATGCTTTTATAGTCCAAATATGCAGCCTCAGCAGGGCATCTTCTAGAAAATACTGATGGTCTTTCATCTCCACCTACTGACTTCACCAAATGGTAAAGAGACTCAGTATTTCTGCAGTATCACTCATGATAACCTGAATTACCCTGCTGGGAGCCATGGTTGCCTTGTAGTGGCCAGGGCATGGCATAGCTCATTATCTGCAATTTAATTGGGTTGGACCTTTGATCTGTGTGTTGATCCAGGTGCCTCGGAACTCAAACCTTGCCCCAGACCTATGCCCAAGCAATAGGAACACAATGAAGCTGGCAAGGCAGCCCTTCAGGGACAGCACTCCTGACCCTGGGAGGCTGTGCACTGCTGGAGGGTGGTAATGACAGCACAACACTGACAGCATCAGCTGCTTCCAAACACAGTGCATCAACTTGTGCTGAGACCAGACAGATAACTCAATATTTACACAGAATTTCAACAGTAAAAGAATGTTGTTATTATGCCTTAAAAGCTTTTGGAGGATGAGATCCAAGATGGCACAGCAGAGCTATGGAACAGCCCCAAATTCTGTTTCTTTGTGGTGAATATATCAAAACGAGTTGTTTACTTTGTGAGCAGATACTTACCCATTTACAACACCAAAGTTCCCAGGAGCCCTCCATCCTCAGGCTGGTGGGTGTGCTTTTGACCCTGTGGCTCTGTGAGGCTCCAGGAGATGAGGCCAAGGAGCCAGGGTTAGGCTCGTCTCAGGATTCAGCCCCAAGTGCTGTAGCAGCTGCTTTACCTGTGCTCTGCAGC
>JBCJKH010071204.1:18479-48866 GCA_039877255.1 Loriculus beryllinus
TATGAGGTCTCCACGCAGCCTTCTCTTCTCCAGGCTGAACAGCCCCAGCTTTCTCAGCCTGTCTTCATACAGGAGGTCCTCCTGACCCCTGATCATCCTCGTGGCCCTCCTCTGGAAAGAGATGGTTCTTTAGGGTCTTTCTCCATAGGCAAGAGGATATGGGGGCTAGAGACAGCAGAGATCTTCAGTGGCATCTGACATGTAGGACATTTTGTGGAACCTCCTGTTACTGATGTAGAACTAGATAGACACTGAGAAAGGGTGGGAAGAATGTCTTCAGGTACTATTTCAAAGCTACACTGATGAAATTATGGCAAAAGGTAGTCTGATTTCTAGTTGCTTTATCTGCCCGGTAGTTAATAGGAGGTTCCTTCCAGGTGTTTTATGGGGATGTAATGCTGAGAACTTGCTTAGCATTATCCTATTTTTTTTTTAATTGCTTTGGGAAACGATTAATTGAATGTTGGATTATTTTGCTGCTTCTCTTCTCTTTCTTCTAGTCTCCTGATAACTTCCATGGGTCACATAAAACTAACGGATTTTGGACTGTCTAAAATTGGGTTAATGAGTCTTACAACTAATCTTTATGAGGGACACATTGAGAAGGATACCAGGGAATTCCTGGACAAACAGGTAAGCTGAAAAATTTTGTCTGTTTATGTGGGATCAGATGCAAGATTCTCTTGGGTTAGAATGGGATTTTATAGCAGTCCTTCTCTGCCTTGATGCTGTGCTCTGTGTTGTAAAGCAGGAGGGGAAGACACAGGTCTATTCTCGTGTTTGTGCATAAATTGGCATCTTTTGGAATTTCAACTTCACGTTTTGGAGTGGTGCACTTCAGCTCCTAGTTTGGGATATTGAAAGTGTAGCCTAGGCAGCAGTGCAGGTGTGAACAGACATTGGGTTAGAGGCATAACACAGATTTTGCTGGAAGGTTGTTCCACGGTCTCCCCCTTCTGGTGCTTAGAGAGTTCATGGCAAGTTCCTGTATGTTTCTTGTGATTTCGTCTGATGGCTTAAACATTGGGTTTTATCCCCAGGATATTTACTGAGGGTCATTTTTCTTCTTAGTCTCCATTTTGTTAGGTTTAACCAGCAAAATTCTTCTTGGTAACAAGATAGATTTTCCTTTGATGAATGAACAGCACTTCTGTGCACCTCCTTCATCTTGAGTTGCTCTTTTCTGGCCATAGTTGGCAGGAACTGTACTGTTCTAGATGCAGACTCACCGTGCCTTTTATAATGGTATTAAAAAATACTTACCTCTTCTAAAAATACCTCAGATCACAGCTGAATTTTCTTTCTTAGTTGTGCCAAGTATTAGTTCATAATCACCATGTGGTATTTTTGCCTTTGCTTCTGAGTAGTTATGTTTTTTTCTAGCAGAACTTCTTTAGTCACAAGATCATGGCCTTGCACTTTGCAGTGTTACAACTGTATTATTGCTGCTTCTCAGACTCAGGCAACTTAGACCTTCCAATACGATTTCCTTAGCCTTTGTCTCTGCCAGAGGTACCTCCCAAGTTTAAATGCTAGAGTGTGTAATCGTGCTGTGCTGCTAATCCTGCATCTGTGAAACTAGGTTCTGCTAGCACAGAGCGGTTTGTCAAAACTGAGTTTATAAAGCTGTAGCTGTGCCAGTAGACATCCATCAAGCAGACAGACCTCTATGCACGGAATGTGCATTTTTTCCATATGCTTTACTCTATGTGCACAAAAAACTCCTTAGCTGCATGTCCACATGAGGAACATTTCATATTATGTGATATCATTTATGCGTAGGTAATGTGTTTTCCTCAAATACAGACTCTTGCTCCATGGAAGGTAGTTCACAGCATAAAGTGGTTAGTGGCAGAACATTAATAACTTCCTTGTAGTGCTCTAGAGGGGGAAAGAAAAAAGACAAGAATAAACCTTGATGTGAGTTTGGCAGTTTTGAAGTTAATTGCTTTCTTGTGTTTCTCTTGAGGTCTGTGGTACTCCAGAATACATTGCACCAGAAGTGATCCTGCGCCAGGGCTATGGGAAGCCTGTGGACTGGTGGGCCATGGGAGTTATCCTGTATGAGTTTCTAGTTGGCTGTGTTCCTTTCTTTGGGGACACACCTGAAGAGCTGTTTGGACAAGTGATTAGTGGTATGTCTCTGTTCTGTCTCTGATGGGGTTTCAAAATGTGCTGTGAAGTAAAACCTTGAAAATACTGAGGATCCACAGTTTAGTCAGAAAGGACTAGGTATAAAATAATGGTTTTTAATTTTGAAACATTTATCTTTCTCTGTCAAAGTATCATCGCTCTGATTTCAGCTATCAAGAGTTGTTGAGTTGCTTAATGTCTTGTTAGATAGCTCTTTCATTGTACATGATGTGGCAGTCATGCAGATGCTTGTGAGATTGAGGAAAAGTATTTGAGGATGTTTTCCGTTCCATCTTTTTACTTAAATGATGGAGAATATGAAAGGAGCAGCAGCCAAATGGTCTAATTCAGCCTGATTTTGGTTATTTCTTTTCTAGATGCAAATGTCAATCAATTAGCAATTGTTGTATAGACGAAATAGAAAGGAAGTTCTAAGCAAAACACATTGAAACTTGTACTCAGTACCTTCACGTCTTGTGGCTTTTTAAACCTCTCTCCTGCTTGGAGTTGGACAAATGATTGCTTTTTGTTCTCTCAGTGAATACGCCAGTGAAAACATTTCCTATTGGGAGTACTTTCTGAAACAGTAAATTCTTAACACACTTGGCAAATGTCCTTTGTAAAAACCAAATTTCAGCAAAGAGCTAAATATGATGCATGGAATTGTTACCTGTGAATTGTTCTCTCTGTTCCAAGTATAACAAGCTTGGAATGTGCAGGCACAAGATACAGCCGCAGTATTGTCAGTGTCTTTGTTTATGGATCGTCATGGAAGTCCCATTTCATACTTTATTAATGGAGTTCTTACTGCTTTTTTTCTCCACTAGCACTGCTTTGATTGACAGCAGCTTTAGCTGATGCTGAATTTTACGCATTTTGGAAAATGTCAATGCTTGAATTATATTAAGTATGCAAGCTGCTGAATTCAGGGTATTTGCGATGCTGGGGCAGTACTTGAGCACTGCATTTTAAGGTATAGGCTTGTGAATGGTTATTCAAATCAGTCATGAAGCTGGTAGAAAATGTCAAGTCTCTTTTTGTCTCCAGATGAAATTGCCTGGCCAGAAGGTGATGATGCACTGCCACCAGATGCTCAGGACCTCATTTCTAAGCTGCTTCGCCAAAATCCTTTGGAAAGAATGGGAACAGGTAGGAGCCTTGTGCATAGGAAAGTATTACCCAGAAGGAGGAAAAGAGTCTACCTTGCCCGTGATGCATACCCACCCATGCTGAAAAATGCTCATCTAGAACTGGGAAACAGTTTGCACTGAGTTCAATGAATCTTTTGTGATGAAGCTCTGAGAATTAGTGTAGACTGTACATAAGTCAGACAGATACTACTGCCTTCTTTGGCAAACAAGAAAGGGGCACCATCAGCTTGGCAATATAACTGCTCAGTTTTGTGCTGTTCTATTAAAGGCTTGAGGGTTGTTGTCTCCATTTGAACAGTGTATAATCAGATCTCTTTGAAGTTCTTTTTTGACTAGGGGCTTAATCCCCTACATGGATGTGAATTCCTGGGTGTAATGAAATAAATGATAACTTTCTCATTCCGGGAGGCTTGTACCATGGAATTCTCCAAGCATACAAAAAAATCTGATAATCTCTTTGGCAAAGTCAGATGTGCACATCAATCTTTCTGTATGTTAATGTCAGATTTGTAGTTTCACAAGCTAACACTTTTCATTTGCTGGTAGTGAGTTCCCAAAAATAATCTGTAGTTACACTCTTGTTTTAAAATAATTTGTGCAATTCTGTGGCTTCACAGCACAGGTTGGCTGTTCTGTTGATTTGTTTAATTTGATTTAATTTTAGATTTTCAATTGGAAACTACACTTTAAGGATAAAATAAAAACTCAGATGTATCGCAGTTCCAAAAGGCACATGTATTCAGCAGACCTAACACATGTGCACACAAGGGTACTGAATAGATCATGAATTAATAATGATATCAGATGGTTTTCACGTGTTCTTCGTTGCTTTAAATCTATGTACTTGAAAGCTGTTGCTGTCATGGAAAAGATGTAGAGTTTCTTGCCTTATGAAATGAGTTGATGGACTGATTTTTTGATTCCTTATATACCTGTAATGCTGAGACTGCTGTTCCGCTTGGCATCTTGTAGTGCCACTGGCACTCAGCAAACCTTTTATCTCTTTTCCTCTGCTATATTCTTTTTTAAGAAAGACAGTAGCATCTTTTATGAATATTAATTTCTTTTGGAAAAAAAAAAAAGCATATGCTGGTAGACACAAAATCCCCAGTTTTCCCTTCTGGGTACCCAGGCTTCTGAGTTTAATATCAAAAGATACTAATTCAGGAAGATAGGTGAGCCCCTGCCTTGTTTTAAGTACATGAATGAGTTTATTCATGACAGTGGAGCCACTCATGCTAAGTGCTTTCTGAGTCTGCTCTTTATTCAGCTATGAACAAGATGGTATTTAGAGCTTGGAAATTTTAAATTAAGATGTTAATTAGTTCTTAATCTTGCACTTGCGTGGAATGTAACAGCAGATGCTGTTTTCCAGCCAGTTTACTCATGTATTGACATTAAACAAGAGGAGGAGGTGGGAGGAAGGAAATCTTGTTCAGATTTTATCCTATATCACCACTTTGGGAAAAGGATAAGTCGTTACTCAAAATTCTTGGAAAATGGACTCCAGGTACTTAATTGTACTTGGGCACATTCTTTTAGGCTCTTGATATTTTTAGGGTTTGTTTTTTTCTCATTATGCAAATGCTGAAAGAAATACTCTGCAATGAAAGATGCTTTATTTCAGGTAGTGCCTTTGAAGTGAAACAGCATCGGTTCTTTAAAGATTTGGACTGGAATGGATTACTTCGACAGAAAGCCGAATTCATCCCACAGTTGGAATCTGAGGATGACACAAGCTATTTTGACAGTAAGGCTAAAGATTCAGCCTAAATGGCATCCTGGGTTTTGTGCATATTTCATTTTTGAAATTATTAGAGATAAGTCATTGGTAGAAATGGAATAAAACATTTGATGGAAGTTGCTTTTGTAGGTTTCTGCTCAATGCCAGGTAAGGTTTCTTTGAAAGCAAATGAATTTAAATGAGAAAATGCTGCTGCTGTAGTCAGTTGGCTTTTCACTGGTGCTTGTGGTCCTGCCAGCCATGGCCCTGCAGTGAGAGGTACTGCAGTTGTTATGCTGGGTTTCTTACAATTCTTCCAAAGCATTTGGTAAATGCAACTTTTTTGAGCTTTTGAGCACTATTATCTGTCTTTAGTGGCTGTTTTCAGCCAATATTTCTTTAAATAAAACAAACAGGCCCTAACCCTTGCAGAGAAGTATGTAGAGAAAATTCTTATTTGAAGTAATTTCAATTATTTTCACTGCAAGTGTATCACCTTATTTTAGTGTTACTAACTCTAATGAGATATGAAGTGAAGTGCCTGGTGTGTATAAATGTCTGGGAACTGCCGTGGTATCCGTGCTATGTAGGATTCCTGGTATTTCCAGATAAGGACCAGACAGTCAGTGCTCTTGGGAGAGGAGGGAGGAGTGTCATGTGAGGGGTTGAGAGGTCTCTGTGCCCAGAGCCTCTGTTCTCCAGCTTTAAAATGGGGAGTGTCATAGGCAGTAACACACCTCCTTTATCTATCTTTGGTATTAATGCTCTGCACAGTTGTATTTGCCTCAGATAATGCAGAGCTCCAGTTTTGGCTGGATCCTCCACCACCATCGCTGTGTCATAGCCGTAACAGCATGAATTCATAATGAGCAAGTTGTGGTTCTTCTCCTACACAAAATCTGTGCTAGATGGTGATGTATGACAGACCTTTGGCATCTGCCATGCAGCTGCTGTTGTTCTGGCAAATGTGTTTACAGACTTAAAGAGACAAAGAAACTACTGAAGTGTTTCAATCAACAGCCAAAGCCATGGGAAGCAACCCAGCAGCCAGGATACCCCCTCTTTACTTGGCTCTGCAGGGGAGAGGGTTGGTGATATCTGGGGCAAGGCACTCTGTGGTTGCCATTCCTATGGGTCCTCAAGTGCAAGTTTCTTGTGGCAGTGAGGACTCTCTCTAAATGTAGACTTCACACTGGGCAAATGGGACAGTGGTTCTCAAAATGCAGCCTTTGTCCCCTGGCTTTTCTTTCCCCATCCCTCTCCACTAGAATTTTAATCAGCAGCTGAACAGAAGGTGCCATTTCCATAGCTACGGAAGAGGCATCGACAGCCAGAGGTGATGGAGAAGCTTTTACCCAGATGCAGTCATCATTAACATTCATCATCATAACCTCACCTGCAAGCACAGCCCTACTATGGCAGCAAGATGCTTGGGCTGTAAATCCTTGCCCAGGCTCATCTTTCACCACAGGGAACAATACCTTCTGAGGTCACATTTCTAATCTGCCTATGAATCATCTTTATACATGGCAATGTCTACATATAAGCAGAGATCACTTTAAACCAGTGGCTACACCAATGGTTCCCTTGGCTTAGGCATGGGTGGACAATAGTAAGTGCCCTTTCTGAGGTATTATTCATACACACAGACATACACTGTGTCTACCATCTGCATCTTGCTCCCTTCATTGGACTGGTTTATGCCTCTTGAAACAACACTGTTTAACAAAAACAGCCTCTATTTCTGGTTGCCCCACTGAGTATTCTGGGATGCTGGGTAGGACCTTGTCCCTCCATTGTTACTGTGCAGCTTGTGTTTTCCTGGTCTTAAACCTTCTGTGTGTTCTACTCAAAAGCCTAAACTAGAACTATTCCCTCACTCCAGGATATTCACGAAACCCAATACATTGTTCAAGGGGAAAACCACCTTGTCATGCCATGGGTTTCCTCCATAGCATAACCCAAACCCATTAGGATTTGTGTTTCATCTCAGGTACAAAACCTCAGTGGGTGACCTCAGAGGCTATGTGGCATCTGGGGGGGGGGGGGGCAACCTCTGGCATTAGGTTGGGAGTCTCTCTGCAGCACTGTTGCAGTGGAAACCTCCCCTGCAGAGCTCCAGCCTTGTCTATTTAGGTATTTCTACCCAAGCTTCCCACACAGCAGTGCAGGGTGAGGAACCGGATGAGTGAAACTGCATTTAAACGTGAGGGAGGGAACGTGGGTAGGAGAAAATAACCCTTTGAGTAATTTATGAGGCATATTTATTGCTGTTATTTATAGGTCTCTGTGGGGGATTCACATTGTTCTCCACCATTTGACACTATTTGGCAGTTGAGCAGTGCCTGCAAAACAAAAATACCCTAAACCCCCTAAAAAAAACCCTTCTCCAATGCCACATTTTTGATTAATACTCTTGAAAGCTCACAGTGTCAGCAAGTCCTCACACTGTCCCCTCTCTCCTCTAATGACTTCTAGCTTAAAGGTACAAGGGCTTAATTAAAACTCTCATCATAGTAAATCAATGGTAGCTCAGGGAAAAGAGGTCCTTTCCCTCCCTCTTTCCAGAGAAAGTTTCCTCACTTGTGCTTCTCTGGCACTTGATTTTGCATGCGTGTAAAACCACTAAATCAATGCCATCAGTAAAGCACTCACTGGGGGTGCTTAGTCCTCACCATGGCAAGCTGAAAGCACGCTTTTTATGCATGTGCCTTCGATGTTATTTTTGGAGAGATTAATGAGTTCAGGTGCAGTAAAAAGAGTGTACTGCAAACAAATTCCTCCTTAGCATACTGGAAGGATAAAGAGTGACATCTGCATGAACACAACCTCAGCAATACCCACAAATGAGGCTAAGCGATGGCACCATTGCTGTGGCTGTTTGGGACTGTGGATGTATGGAGTGACCTTGACTTTTAGGAGCTGTTAATCCTAGCATTTACCTTGGCTGAGGCAGGAGGCACATCTGGAGAAGAACAGGAGAAACCTTCCAGCCCCAGTCATGTCTCTACATGGGTACAATATGTGTATCTAATTATAGGAGTAAAGTTCATAAGAGGCTGGAAAGTTGGAGCTGATTCCTCCAAGCCTCCATGCTAGCAGAGTCAGGAAGGGCTCATTTCCTTGCCTGATATCCTGTGAGAGACAGAGGTTCTTCACTGTTCCTTAAAATAGAAAACCTCAGGAGGCTTCAAGCTGACTCTTGGTTACAGTGCAGCCCCCTGAACCTCTGTAGGGTCTTTCCTGTAGTGTGGCTGCTGTTTTCCTAAAGGAAAGGACAAAATCCAAGCGGCTTAAAGCAAAAATGTGGGATGGTAGTTCAGGACAGAATTGGCCCAGAGCCTGGGAAACCTTGGTCCCATAACCAGACAAGCTTTTGAGAGGCTGGGAGAGCAAAGGGGAGAAAACCACAGGGTCTTCTGTAGAGCTTTGGCCAACCCACAGCTAATTAAGGTCTCAGCATTGAAATGTCCAGCTGGGCTGAGTCCACTGGGGCTTCACATTTCTCTCTAAGAGGTACTATGAAACAGCCCAGGAAGGCAGGCCACGTGAAACCTCATGATGTGTCTGCTCTTCAAAGTATCACACAAAGCAAGCTGTTCCTGGGACTTGCCAGAATTTGGAGCCAGGAGCCTGAGTGTAGCTGATGAGCTCTGACATTTGAATGTCACATAGTCCCAGTCCAACCTCCAGTTGCTGCCTGACCTGGCAACTGGCTTCCTCTCCCTGTCGCAGAAACACAATGCTCCACCAAGGTGACATCCACCTCCAAACCTCTCTACCTTTGTCTATGTTTGCCTTTGTCCTAGAGGACAAAGAAGCTCCAGAGCACTGCATAAATAGAAGAGGATCTTTCTTGTTCATTGATGCCGTTAAGGGAAAGAGATGCAGGAGTTTTCATCATGCTCTGACTATCTTGTCAGCAAAATCTTGCAAGCACCTGTAGAAGAAGCCTGTGGGACAAACTAAATAATCTTTAAGGTCACTTTCAACCCAACCCATTCTAGGATTCTAGGACTCTGAAGGGGCTATGGGAAAACCACTTGTAAAACTACATCTTTGATGTAGAATTTTGTCTGTGAATTCAAAAATGCAGTGCAAAACAGATGAATCCTTATTACAGTCAGTTTTGCTTGGGGAAAAAAAAGAGTCTATGTCAGTTGTGTATGAACCAGCAACCTATCTAATGCAAGATAAAGTAAGATGTGGCAGGTTTTGGTGTTGGAAAGCGTAATAGATACAGAAATGCCAAGGTCTGTGTACTTTGGATTTAAGTAGGTTCACATCTGTTTGTGCTGGAAGTAATGTGAACAGGAGGGAAAAAGCCCCCAGTAGAAACGGAGCTTAAACACGTCTATCTGGTGCCCCCCTGTGGAAACGAGCAGTTATTTTCTAGGTTAGAGAGAAAAAGTCATCGGAGGGGTTTGTACTTCACTTTGTTACTGTTTTCTCAATGAGACATAAATGGGAAAACCAGTATGATAAAGCAAACAATTGTTCATTCTTTCCCTCTTTTCCCCCTTCCACCAACAGCTTCTGAAGCAGGGAATGGCTGTACAAAGCCAAAAAAGTCATTAACCACAGGGGCAGGAAACAGGACAGAAGAAAGAGAAGCATTTCAGAGGAAGAAAACCCCTGCCATTGATTCAAATCTTCCTTACCTCTGCTCGTGGACATCAGACTTCTGTGTAGAAAAGCCAAAATCTGTTTTAAAAGAGAATATTTAAGTGTTATTTTTCTCTCTAACTAAATTGATAGATAATGTTCATAGCTTGCTCTGTATTTCATTATAGAAGGGTGTGTTCTCAGGCTTAAACTATACCAGAATACGCTCAGATGATTCATATCTTTTTAACATTGAAATACTACCAATATATTCATATAATAGAGAGGATGTACGTGTACGTCATCTCTCTGTCACAGTAATCATAAGCCCTTTGCATGTTCTACATTTATTACATCCTACATCATTCTTTAGATGATCCACGTGCCTCCAGGGAGTTTTGTCATCTTCATTTCTCCATGTCCTGCTGCCGTCTCATGGCAGTGAGCTCAACCACCACCTTCCCTGCTAAGATCTGGGGGGAAACTGGTCCTTAAGTTGCTATCCATATACAGCAAGAAGCTAAAAGCACTAAATGCTTTAATTTTCAGTCATAAACATCTTGGGAAATTTAGGCTAATTAAAATTCACATTAGTTGGTAGGATTTTTGTCCTGCACAAACAATCTGGAATCATATACAGTATCTTTAGGGACATGATACTATGTTCCCAGCCCATGAAAAGTGCCAGTTATGGTAACTCACAGCAGAGGTTTCCCAACAGTGCAGCGTTTTGAAGTGCAAAGTAACCAGGTCCCTACTGCCAAGGAGCCTGGGGGCGCATCCACTCAGACACCCTCAAATTACTGTGATGGAAGGTATTCAGCTGCAAAAACCACTGGATTTAACTGGCAGGAACAGTGCAAATAAACCCTGTCTGCTGCAGAACCAGTTGGGTAGGAGAGAGGCATATATACATATTTTTATATAAATATACAATGTAGATATAGTTATGAATGAGACCTAGGTCAGAGAAGCCTTGGCTTTGAAAATGCTTCACTAGGTCTCAGCACACACTGAAGCAGGACAGCTGATGCAAGGACCAGTGACAATTATTGCTCCCAACAACCTGCCACTAAGGAATAAATCAAGCCATGCTGTCCTCAGCTCTGATAACCCACCTCTCCTCAGGAGCTGATAGCCAATTTCCAGGTCACTGAGCCAAATTCATTGTCTCTTTCTTCTCCTTTTAGCCACTAATTTTGCATCAATGTTAGGATCAGATGGATCTACACTGGTTTTTACACATGTGGCTGCAGACCAGTCCACAGGATGCCTGCAGGGAATCAAATTAGCACATACTGTAAGAGCCATGAGCTAGGCCTCATTGCTGCCAGTATAAGGAATTACCTGGATTAATGTGTTGACAAAATACAGCTACACCTGGGCTCTTCTGCAGCAGCAAACCAGCACTGCACCACTGACCTGAGTATCTTCCTGAGATTTCTCACTGCTTGGCTCCTCAGTACACATTAGGTTTAGATCTGGCTGTTGATGACTTCTTCCTGACCTCAAAAGCTTCTCTATACTTCAGCTGATACTTTTTGGCCTGTTCCAACATGGATCAGGTTCACTGAGTCCCTGGAATTTATTTCCTGGGGAAGAGGGTTCATCTTTTCCAATTGAGGAGCTGGAGGAAGAAATGATGATAAAAACAAGTGGAGGCTCTGCAGATGTGTGTTAACTAAATACCAGTGCTTTAGGCTGAATGAATCTTTCACTGGGATATTATTGTTGGGACAAGCTAATAAATCTTATTCACAGCTTCCCACCAACCCTATGCTTTGAAATGTCATTGTATATATGCTAGTATCTAATTTAAGCTGTCAGTAACCAAGTAACTGCACATCTGGTGACAAAGCCAGGATCCCCACATCAACCTCAAGTCTTTTTATTAGTGGATGACCATCGCCCCTTCTCAACAGGTAAAAGGAAATCCTCTTAAAACTTCCCACTGGATAGGGATGCCAAGTTTAAAGCTATTTGCATTTCCCAGAGCACTTCAGCACTTGGTTTTGTTCAGATGAGTAACAAGAGCAAAGCATCACTGCAAAGCGCATTGCAAACTCCAGCTGTGCTTGGATCTGGGGAAGACCACCGAGAGGGTGGATGTAGGGATGCAACAACCAACAGTCTGAGCTGTTGGGAGTGATGCTGGCTCTTTCTAAGCCCTCCCACAATCTGCTGCCATCTCACAGCATCCCTGCAACACAGTAAAACACAACCACCACCAGTTTCACTGGCACTATTCCAGCCAGCTCTAACACTCCCCATACAGTTATCTGTGTGTGGCTTCTATTTACAGCTGTACTTTCTCTCCCCTCCTCCATCACTTCTAGGAGAGTCCAAGCAGAAACACATCGGAAGGTTGAGGGCTACGCCAACAGTTTTAGCTTTGTTTGTTGGCATTTCATCAGTGATCTCTACAATGCAAAGGCAAATGTCTCTGCTTTGCCAAACACGGTTTTAAACAGACAACTGCCCTGAGAAGAGGCTCCCTTTTCTCTAAAGGAAATTACACTGTAGACCACTGGTTCCTCTTTACCATCTTCCAAGGAACTCTGGGACCTTATCTTCACCTTTGCTGCTGTACATCTCACTCCTACACAGGACCATTCACAGCTCAGTCAAGGTACACAGTTACACAGAACACGTATTGCCTTGAGACACAGATGCACCTAAGTGAAACAACAACATTTTGTCTTTATTAGGAGTTCCCATGGTAATATAACACAGAGTTCTTAAGGAATAAAACACAAGACTTAGGGTTGGGGTGGTTTGTTTTTTTTTTTTTTGCCATTGAGACAATGGTCAAATATCAGTACTTCTTTTTGTCTACACACATGACCAGCTTTAGCACTTACAGCTCCTCCACTCATGGTTCACAATCACAAATCCAAGGGTTAAATCCAGCTAGTATTAAATCCTACTTTTTCTTTACTTTTAGAGCTTCAAGTCACTGCGGTTAATTACTTAAGTCATCATCTTTTCTTTTTCTTTAAGCATTTACATATGACATTCATTAAACAGACACAAAGCAGACGAGCTCTCACAGGAAAAAACATGCTTAACACAGCCTGCAAAATATCTTTTTTTTTGTGATTTTTTTTCCTCTTTTTGAAGAACAAATTCAAACAAAAAACTCATCATGAGGCAGTGAAAGAAAACCAAAACTAAGGAAGACTTAAGTGAATACTGAGGAGCCGCAAGTGTTTCGCAGAATTCAAATGGATCTGCAAGTCTTTTCCTCCCCAACTTGTTCCAATTTAACATTCAGGTGAAAACTAAAATGAAATAGCTGCAATATATATTATGTTCATGGATTACTTTAACAAACAAAGTGCAAACTCTTTTATGCAAAACTAAAAGACCCAGGAGTGAAACCTAAACGCAAAATACATGGATGAATATGGCGATGGTTTTTCTAACTTTCGTGTTCAAAGGGGCCTGAAGGAATTAGGTGCTGAAGCTGGGAGGCTTTGGGTACCTAAATAGCTTCCAGATCCTTTGCAAATCCCAGCATTGATACTTCGTAACAATGAATTTGGTACTTGTTTCTTAAAAGCCTTCATATACATAGTTTTTTCCCTAAAAGAACCTGTAAACACCATTTAAGAAAATACAACTATGGAAAAACAAAGTCAGTGTACGTGGCCAAGTACAGACAGAAGAGAAAGCAGAAGATGCAGCCAAGTGCCAGGGCAGACAGACAGTGGAGGTAATGCTGTGTTAGCTGTGGGTGGAAAAGCATTCTGTGCTGAGACAGCCCAAGTCCTTGGGCCTGCTGAGCCCTCCAGCTGAGTTTAAGTGGGAATCTAACGGTGCAGCTTTATTCTCCATGTCCTGAAAATAATAAGCCTCCAACCAATACTAGGGCTAAAAGACCTTCAATCCCAGAAGATAACTAAATGCCAGATCATGCTGACTGCCACATGAACTGGGGCTCCTAAATTCACTTAATGACTACTCATGGCCTCTGGTTTCCCAGATCCAAGGCAGCAGGCATCTGAGGAAGGGGTGGGGAACCACCAGCCCTTCTCATGAGTATTTGCACAAAGGCAGATTCCTAAAGGAACGAGCGACTGTGAAATTCGTACCACGTACGAGAGATTCTCAGCTGCTGTTGACCCATCGAGACTCCCAGTTACAACAGCTGGGCATCTGGACTCAAACTGAATTGCCACAGACGCTCGGGCACACACTCAACTGACTGGGTTTGAACAACCACTCGTCAACGGCCAGGAAGGGGGAATGTGGCTGCTACAGAAACCTCACAAGCAACATGTTGCTCTTTGCCCATGCTTATTGATTTCCATCTATCTCCAGGAACAGAAGACAAACTAACTGCTAAAAGCTTCTCACGAGACCCCATCCTAGTTCCTCAGCTGGTGTCCAGTCTCTCTCCACCAGCTCAAGACCTAGTACACTGAAGTGAAGATCATAGCTTATGAACCTGCTCTGCGCCCTCCTATTGCAGCTAAATGGCAAGCGTTGGCTGGAATGATGCAACCTAGGAATACCTGAAGTACCAGGGTGGCAGTGACACTGGTGGGAGTCTGTAACTTGAATGAGGTTCAGGAAGGACCGGGAAGAACAGGGGAATCCCCAGTTCTTAGATAAGGCTTCGTAAACACAATGAAACAAACATTAAAAACACACACACAAACATAAAAAAACAACCCAAATGTTTCCTCAAGGACCTGATTTGCAGCAAAATCCAGAAGGAAAAAAAAGAAAGTGAAGAAAAATAAACCAAGAGAACCAAAGTCCCCAAGGATTCTAGCTCACCCGATGGCTGGGTGCGATGTGCTCTGTCAATTCCTAGTGCTGGGTCCTGCTTCTCTCTCGGCAGCAGACAGCAACCTCAAAGGTGGTGGTGGGGAATGGTTACAGACAGGCTGGGATTCGTGTCCCTCTGTGTTTGTCTAGCTATTCTGCTGGAACACAGAACCCTACAGAATATCCAGTTTAACACCCTTAAACTACTCTTCTGCTTGACATTAAAAAAAAATAAAATAAAAAAAAAATGTTTTAACATTTGTTATTGATTTATTCTTTTTTTTTTTTTTTGTGTGTGTCTTAAAGGCAGCTCCCGGGAAATTCACTTTATCCTTCCTTTATTAAAAGAAAGATGCTGAATGGGACAGAGGCCACGTATCTCAAACATCCTCTTTTACATTTACTTTTGCATGTCAGAGGTGTCAAAAGAGGGTTTATTCCTTTAAACGTGTAGGGGCTGAAGGGGGAAGTGAGAGGGGTTGGTGAAGATGAGAAGGGAATCTGAGGGTACTGAAACAGGCGCCTTACTTCAGCCCCCCCTCACTGGTTGCCCGCAGTAACCATCACAGGCTCTAAAAGAATCAAGAAGGGTGTCGAGGTGCCCCCGGCCCCGGTGCGCTGTGCGGGCGCAGAGGGCTCACTCCTTAGCCCAAGCTGGTGATGTTGGCACGTCCCCCCGGCGGTGCCACGATGCGCTGGGTCGTGCGGCGTGGGATGTTGTCATCGATCTGTGCCCCTGCGGCAGACAGAAGCAACGTCAGGTTCCCCCCCCAGGCCACTGGGAGCTTGAAAGGAGTGAGTTGCATGGTAAGAGAGTTGGAACAGCACTCTGCTGCACTGGAACCCACTGAGACCTCTTAGGCCAGGCTCCAACTGTGTCCTTCCTTCGCAGGAAAAGCCCTTACTGGCCTCCAGTGCCTTCACTGATCTCATTAATGTAGATCAGTATCCTAAAGGAAGGTGCCAGAAGGATGGTGCCCAGTAACAGGACAAGGAGCAATGGCCATAAATTAAACCACAAGAAGTTTTTACCCCAACATGAGGAAGAGCTTCTTCACGTTGAGAGTGGCTTTGCTGAACTTCGTGCCATCTGCCCAGTTCAGAATGCTATGGGGTACTCAGCATTCATGCCGCAGCATGAGAATAATGAGGACTTTATGACAGAGCTCCTATACTGCTCTTCTTCCTTCCCAAATTTAAAGTGTTCAAGGCCAGGCTGGTCAGGGTTTGAAGCAACCTGCTCTAGTGGAAGGTATCCCTGCCCATGGCAGGGGTGTGGAACTTGATGATCTTTAAGGTCCCTTCAAACCCAAACCATTCTAGGATTCTACAATAAAAGGATCACCTAAAAGCTAAAACCATCCCACAGTCTCTCTCACTGGCTCCCAGAATTAACACAGAGTATGGATGCATTTCAAAGCCATACATTTTAGCCCTGTAAAAGTATGTACCAGACAAGCTGAATCCAGACTGGTGTAGGTTCCTCACGGGTGGGGCCTGCTGTTTGGCAGGAGATGTCTTGGCTGAAGATGATGGTGTGACAGTCTTCGGTGTCACCGACACTTCGCAGACAGGTCCGTCATAGAGGCCTCGAGGCACCCCCCTCAGCTCAGCCAGCTGCAAAACACAGGGTCAAACCAGAACTAAACAGCTGGCCAGATGTTGTTATGGCAAAGACACACATGTCGAGATTTGTCTTTGGTAAGAGGATTTGAAAGAGAACACCATCTCCGTGCTGACTGTCAGGCTGGGCTCTGAAGCAGCATGGGTAAAAGGAAAGGTGCCCTGGAGTCCTGTGGCTCCAGCTAGTTGTTAACGGGTGTAAGCAGCCTACAAAAGAGAGCCAGTCTGTCCCCTGCTCCACAAGTTCTGTCCTTTAATGATCTCAACCTACCTGCTGTTGTATTAAATGCTTCTGACAACTCTAAAACACAACTTATTACTCATTCCCAAAAAGCATAACAATGCTGAGACAGAGGCAGGCCTACAGAAAGGAGCCAGGCCACCTTCACACTGTCAGCTTGGGAGCTTTAGATTGGGTTAAATGTAATTATTCCAGTTGAGATGCTACCCAACTGGATTTATAGGTCAGACACATATCTCTGAACACAACAGAACCCACACATCTGTTCTCTGCAGAACTAAGTTATCTGAGGCTGTAATTCAGATAACTTGCCATTTCTTCAACAGAACAATTCAGAAAAGATCACTTGCAAGAAATGTGAAGATCACCTATAGCCAGCGGAACTAACACAGCTCTGCTTTTACCCAGGAGAGGGTAACACTTCAAACACCAAAAGACTTTTCTCCCCAGAAATCTGACTTCATCAGAAATAACCTTCTTCAATTCTCAGCAACTAAGCTGCAGCTGAGTTCAGTGTCATCTCCTCTGCCAGTTTTCACCAAGTAAAGGCCTCTCAAAAGGCAGTTTCTGTTCTGAATGAGTGTATTTCACAAAAACACTTCCCCATCCATTTTAGCCTGTTAAAAATAGACTATTCTCACTTTTAATCAAGCAGTAGGCTGTGCCTGTGACTCACCAGTCACCAGACAAGAGCATCTGATCGTATCTGACAGAAGGGAAAGCAGCATAATGTATCTGTAACAATAAATTAGAATCCTAAACAGTTGCTGAAAGGTTTGGTAGATAAATGCCATCAATAACTTCTCTTGGTACTTCTGTGACAGAGGAAGCATGATGGCTTATTTGCAGACTGACTCGTGTCCAAACTGGACAGTTCCTAACACATGCTTTCTTGAGGGGTCCCAGACAGAGAAGGCTTAAAGGAGAAGAAAAATACAATTTGCAGAAAACCCAAGCTCAAGCCAAAGCATATTCCTGTAATGACTCAAGTGAATAGCAAAAATGAAAGAGGAATGAGATAAATATGGCCCCTATCCAGGGAACATTTTCTGTTGCAGAAGTGTGTGCCTGTGAGCCAGGGGACAGCATCTGTTTTCTGCCCACTTTAACTCAGGAGTTGCAGTGAGGGAACAAATGTGCATCCAACCATTTACACTCACCCTGCTCCTTGCTTTGATGCGCTTGTAAACGAAGTCAGGGAATGGTTTCCTGGGGATATACCGCCCAGATCCCTCGGTGACATGGAGATTTCCATCCTCCAGCACAATCTTCCCCTGGCTGATAACCACCAGGGGAGACCCACGGCATTCCATGCCTTCGAAGATATTGTACTCCAGAGACTAGAACAAAAAGACAACATGAGGCAAACGTACTCGTGCCAGCAAAGCCTGATGTGCTTGAATTAACAGGCATCAGTCCTGCTAATGGCCAAAATGTGATGGACAGATAGCAGCAAATTGAACAGCATTTACCTGAGCTGTGTGTGCTGTGGTTTAATAGAAAGACTGGTCCTTATTATCAGTCTACACTGATTAAGGATTCACCCATGAACAATTTCCATTGCAAGAAGATTCATGAATAGAAAACAGTTTCAAATGACAGTATCTTACAACCTACCTCTTTAAATGCATTCAGGCACCTATCTCTTCTGAATTGATGAAGATTTTGGAATCAAATCAAGTTTTATCTATGTTTCATACTAAAAATAATAATTTTGAAAAGCTGTATTTCACATCAGTGTTTTGGTTGATGGGTCAGGGACCATCAGGACAATCTTGTTTTACTCTAATGGGATTGCACATCCTCAATTAACAGGATTGGAAACATTACACCAAAGAAAGAAATGAGTTTCAAAGGAATCACTGGTAAATGATCACACCCATGAAGCCTCCTGGATTGAGATGCACTACAACCACGTTAACTGGGGACTGCTACTCTAGTGACCATCTTGGAGGCAAATCCTGGGCTTTTTTACTGAGTTAAAGATGGAGTTTGCTCTTGGAGTGTGTTGTAAGTACGGGGAGGGGTGACTGCAGATTTACAGTTAGCCAGAATGCTGGTTAAACTGACACTGAACCGGGTCCAGTCTGCAAAACGTTGTGGCAAAGGAGGAGGCTTGGTCAGAAGGTTATGAATTAGGCTGGTGCCAAGAACAACACTATCTTCCTCTCTAGCTCCCAATGTTTCCTTGCCAGGCAGTGGCAAGAGCAGTGTGAATTCTTGGAAAATATCTGTATGTTACTCTAGCATTTAAAAAAGGAACAATCATCAGATGCCACATAATCACTACGTTTCCTTGTGCTGCTGCAACCACTCTGCCTGGCTTTCGAAGGGGCTTTTGTTTTATGCTTGACCAAACTAGGATGCCTTGACTCTAAAGGCATCACTTGTACCCATTTCTCCTCTAACACAAGGCACACGTGCAGTGTGAGACATGAAAAAATACCCCAGCAGGTGTTACACCAGGTATAACACATGATGCAATGACGGGGGGAAGAGGTTAGAGCTGGATGTGGAAGGTAAAAAGATGCAATTTCCTAGACATCCCTTCAAGCCCTAACCAAACCATTTGAAAATGAGAGCTCTTCATCCTCCATAATCTTGGCACAATTGAAAATGCAGCCTTTGGCAATAGTTCATTGAGTGCTGAGGCCTCTTACGTGGTGCAAGAGATTCTGGGGGATCTGCAGTCTTTAGTGTATAAAGTATTCCTGAATGGCTGTTCTACTGCGGAGATGGTTCTCCTTCAATCTAGCCCAGATCTAGGGCAAAACCTGATTGTACTGGAGCTTATCCACAAGAGATGAAGTCTGTGAGTTACGTGTTAGCAAACTTGAAGGCTCTAATTCATTTCCTAATCCATTCAACGGCAGTGACTTTCAAATACTCCAACCAGAAAGCTATTTTCATCTCTTTCTGAGCCATTCATAAGCACAAATCCAGGTTCAGACCACTAAATTTGGCACATAACTGCAGCATGTCCCTGGCTCCTTCCTCTAATCCAGTCTTCTCCAGACTGGAGGTGTGATGAGTCTACAAGCACCTCTAAGTGATTGAAGTGACCACACTTCTGAGTCTGGATGCCTCTGTCAGAGGTCTAAGCATAGGCAGGATAAATCCAGGCCATCTGTGACTGATTCTGACACCAAATTAAGTCACAGGGAAGTGAACCAAACCTTCAAAAACATTTCTTTGTGCCTGCACCCAGGGATCCAAGTGTGGAAGGAAATTTTGCTCCTTCAGCTCCAGAGTGAATGAAAGCATTCATGGAAAAAAGGAGGGTTTTTCCAGGGAAACATTCCATAGGTTCATTGCCAGCAGTGAAACAAATTGTCAACAAATGCAAACAGTGGCTGCTTTCTCCAAGACAGTGCTCGAATGTCACAGGGAGACTCCAAGAAGCCCTGTGCACTGAGACCATGCTGCAGCTTCCCACAGGGTGGGACAGCCTTTCTGTTGTAGGAGCTGGGTATAAGATACAGGACACATAGCTGTGGGATACAAGCCAACAGTGCCTCTAACAGTGCCACCACAAAGCTACACAAGAAACTAGGGGAAGGTCTGGTCAGCCTGAATTCTGCCTTGTGCCTCCCTGTGCCAACTAGCATTGGCATGACTTGCACTAAAATCGTGTTGAAGAATGCCCACACACACATGTGCCAGATCATGGTACAAACCCACCCAGACTCAATGATCTGGATCAGATCTCCCAGGAAGGTGCCCACAAGCTGACAAAAGCTTTGCTGAGCCCAACTAGAAAAGGGGCAGCTCACATTCCCACTACTAGTCAGCCAGGTCATAAATGGCACATCATGATAAGAGGTCTTTTAATACTTTAAAGAGCTTTCTGTGTGCTCAGATCCAAGCATCCAAAGCTCAGAAAGAGCAGACAATCTCTTTGCTCTGAGGGGAATCTCTGGGTATTCATGTGACTTCAGACTGGGACTCAAATCATCTTCCCTTCTGCTCACACAGCTGAGCCCTGCTGGGTTTAAGACCAGGGAGGGCTCGGGGCATCGAGAAAACAAAGCCCTGAGTTGTCATGAGCTCCAGCTCTTGGCAGCACAGTCTGGCACTGAAGGCAAAGAGGAGGAAATGAGCAGCAGAGCTCACATAGCAGAAAATATCCTTACTATGTTATGAGTCTTGGCAGAGATTGTCTTGACACTGTCGGGATCCCAGATAACCAGATCAGCATCCGAGCCCACTGCGATACGGCCCTTCCGTGGGTACAGGTTAAAGATTTTAGCTGCATTTGTGCTGGTCACAGCAACGAACTGGTTCTCATCCATCTTGCCAGTCACCTGGGCAAAGACAAAAGAAGTCACTGCATTAGCCAGGCTGGGGCCACTGCAAAAAGCAAGTAACTCACCACACAATAGGTTACAAATGATCTTTACAGGGGCAAAATCCTTGAGCAGAAGGACCATAACAAACATCTGGGGTGAGATAACAATACACTTATGTGGCTCTTTCAGTTCTGAATGTCTAGTTGCAACCTAAGTCTATGACACATGTGACATACCACAGCCTTATCCCAGATGATGGACATCCTCTCTTCAGTCCCGTTGGTTCCTTCAGGGATCAGGGTGAAGTTGTCCTTCCCAACAGCTTTCTGAGCAGTGTTGAAGGTGCAGTGGGCACTGCCAGTAACTTGGAGGTCTCCACTGCAGAAGACAATGACAGGGATTTAAGATGTTATTGTCACAGGTTTATTCCTGAAGGTGAAACATGTTTTTGCTTGCTAGCAACAACAGCTATTATTTTTATTACCCACTCGCCTCACTACGAAGCACACACTGTGTGAACACAAAGAGCTCTACTCACCAGGACAGTAGTGAGTTAAGAAAATCAGGAGTGGTTGGGTCAGGACTGAGTGGTGGGGAAGTAACAAAAGCTGCTGCCTTAGCCCAATTCTTGCTCCAGTAATGAGATCCATCAGTACCCAAGCTGGCTGTGATGGGCTCTCCATACACCACAGTGCCTACAGGACAAGGAATACAGACAAATCCACTGTGAGCACCAAGCAGTGTGCATCTCCAGCCTGGCTTCCAGGCATAAAGCATCACATACTGCAGGGTTTCTTAGTACTTCCTCTTAAGAATGTGATCACAGAGACATAAATTTGGACTGACTTCAGTGATGACAGATGATCAGACATGATTAAACTCCTAAGTTGTTCAATGCCCCTCAGAAACTGAGTTATGTTACTGAGGGACTGTTCTCACAAGCATCTAAAGACACATTGAGCATTTTCCAAAAGTCAGTCTCTCAGACTAAGTATCCAAACAACTAAATACCTGACTTAATCATAAATACACCATTACTGCTAAGAGCCTGGAGCAGCAAGACATGCACAGTGCCTTTACCCAACTGCTGAGGTTGGCACTGATTAACTGTGCTTGACATGGTGACTGCGAAGATCCATTGTACTGTACCCTGAGCCAAGAACCTTGTGAAAGAGGCTAAAGGGAACTGTAAGTGTGAGGAGATCCAGCCTGATCTACAAGGGATGTGGAAGAAAAACAATGAAAGAAGTACTTTTGTACATGTGTATGCTTTAAAGCTCTAACAAGGCTGGGTTTCTTGAAGCAAGCTCTGTGCAGATAAGCAAGCAGATCAGATAAGAAAAAACTGCCAGGGAAGCTTCCTGCCTACAGAGAAAACTCATCAGAGAGGAAGCATCAGGGAAACTGAGTGATTCCCCCAAGGGTACTTGGTGTATCTGTGGCAGAACTAGGAAATGAAATGGGATCTTCTGACTCCCTGTCCACTGCACTAACCACCAGTGCATCCTTCCTCTTCATTAACATTTTTGGAACCACATGAAGGAACAGCCACGATACTTTGCAAGCTGGAATGCACCATCTGCACACCAAGCAGATGCAAGATGCTGCAACTTCAAAAGCGGTGCAAGCTGGCAGCCTCACAGATCTGCTCACCAAATGCAACCTTCCTGAAATCTCCAAGTGCACATCCATCTGGATCCCGAGCCCAGGCACTTCGCGTGTTTGTACCTGCCTGCAACGCTTGGGTAGTTAAAACACTAACACTAAAACACTTCAATCAGAAAAGACTGGCACAGACAACTCCAGAATTGGTCAGCAGGGTCTTACCTCACCATACAGAGTGAAAAAATATGACCTTTCTTTCACCATATTGCCTGAGCTACTCTTAGCTCCATAGGCTCTCAAACTAGCTGCAAAAGAGCACATTAGCTAAGGCAGAACAATGCATTAACTGGCTTCATACTGCTTCCAGGACCACACTGGAACAGGAGGTGCAGGCACAGCCTTTATTTATCTACCAGCAGAGGAAGAGGATGTCTGACATCACTTGCCACAAATAGGGTTACAAAATCAGAACAAGGCAAAGCACACACTGGCTATTAATGGGAAGCCTGTTGTGGGCCAATACACTGGAAAGATTGTTCTGCAAGGAGCGATGTTTTGAGCTCCCAGATCTGCCAGTGACAGAGTCTGTAGGGAACCTCCTCCATACGAATGCCACTGGGAACAGCTGGCTTTAAATAATGTTCGTTCCTCTTCATTTAGCAAGTCAATTCTGTTTTGTTTTTGCCTTGGGTAGTCTTCAGTTATGGTTTCTCTGTTGCCTGGGAGGGCAAAGTCAGTGTGTGTGGCCCTCCTGGGTTACCCTCCAGGGTAACCCCTCCTGCTGTTGGCACAGCATTTAAATTGAATTATTTAAGTAAAAGGAACAGAGAATGGTATGTCATTGATACCCCAAATTCTCCTTATAAGGAGAAAACACAATCTGAATAAAAACTGTCTGTTCTAGTTCACTCAGGAGATGAAGTGAGATCTGTGGATCATTCAGCACCTTTCACAGGCAGGGTAACATCCACCCAAGTCAGGTTATGTTTCACGGCTTCTGCAATGTTAAGTGTATGGTGTCTCATCCAAATGCCCCTCTCTACTTGCCAGCTAGTGGTTTCAGGGGACAACAAGCTTAGCAAGAAGGTGGTTTTGTTGATGGATCCATCCCTATGGTGCGTATCTCTCCAGTGCATTACCTAGAAAAGGAAGGGATGCTTCCCTGGCTTACAGGACTGAGCTGCACAACATCAAGCTGTTTTCTGGGGTAATGCAACAGGCAGCCACTTTGCTGTGTCAACACATCTTCTCATTTCATCACGATCCCCACTAATGGAGCTGGGAGAGAAAGGTTTATCCCAAACAGCTTGAGCTGCTTTCATGCCACGAACAGAAAAAGATGCCTTGGAAATCAGTCACCCTCATCAACTCTGAACTCATTCAACAAGAATCATGGGACCAAAATGCTTTTGAGCAGATACACAAACACAAATGTGTTTGTGTGGTAGGAAATAAGCTCTTCTCGCACCAAACACCCAGATGGAAAGTGATGTCATTTGTATATCTATTCAGGCTTATTCAGACTGCATAAAATTAAATCCAATCCTTCAGAGGAAAGAAGAGGGAAAATCATCCCTCCTGCTTTACTCACCCACTCAGAGCTGCTTTAAATAGAAATGAAGGGGTTAGTCACAGAACAAAACAGGGAGACAGGCGCTCACTGGGCTCTATAACCCTTGCTCCTTGGGGCAACACAGCAGGGCCAGGATCCTGGAGAAGGAACTGCGTCACTCAGAGAAGCACAGCTCCCTCAGACATCAGTGAGAGAGAAAAGACACAAGGCAGCAGCATCCACGGCACATCTGAGTCTTGCAACCTCCAGCATCCTCAGGCAGAGTTATCAAGGTGATTGCAATTCCCAGCCTAATTCAAACTACTGATCCCAATTCATGTTTGGATGCCAGGCTGTGAATTACAGCACATGAGGAGTATCCATCTCACAGGCAAGGAGCACAGTGAGCAGCTGGAATCAGTAACCTCTTTGGTTACCATGACACTACTCCAGCTGAATCCAGCAAGGGCTTGCGAGTCAAGACCTCCATCAGGAGTTTTGGAATCACTTCTGATCCCAGGAAGCAGCTCAAAAGACCACAGCAGCTGGAAGGAAGACGCAGCTTGCAGCCTCTAGGGGAATTCATTAAATGGAGACAGCATGGAATTACTCTGTGATAACGAAGGCACATGGCTCAATGTGGCAGGATGAGTGTGAAGAGAGAAGTTCTAGGCTGAACAGAAGAAACAGCTCCTGGAACTAACACAACCACTGAATACACATCTGTGAGAGACGAGACAGAACAAGTTACTCGGGACTGTTAAAAAAGAGCCTGGACGATAACACTGGAAAAAGAATCCTTTCCTATAGGGATGAAGCTGATGTTGGCAAGGAGTTGAACTGCATGAGCTAATAGGGCGCTTCCATCCAAGTGAAATAACTTACCCTTTTTCCTGGCTTGAGCAATGACATCAGCAGCACTTTTGCTCATCACCTTGGTGATATAAAGGGGGCAGTTGGTTTGGTTGGCGATGGTTATTGCCCGGTTCACAGCCTCTGCTTCCACCTGAGAAACCAAGTCAGCAGCAAGTTAGTACCACCCCACGTGTTAGCATATCCCAGTCACCTTCCAGGGGTCACAGCCTCTGCTTACACAGGAAAACAGGATGTGAAGGGCTGGGATGAGAAACTTTCCTCTCTCCTTTTCCACCTCTCCAATTCCGAGACAGTGTAACCATGGCAATCACAATGACATCAAGCTGTAGTCCTCTCTCATTACTACCTTTTCTCCCAGGCTGTTTCAAGCAGACCTAAGTCCTAAGGTAATCATTCTGACCTTGAGCACCTGGAATGTTAAGCCCCTTCTTTAGCCTAGACAAAAATAAGCAACTAACTGTTGACTCAACGGAACTGTTCATGCTCCAGCCCACACGGAAGAGGGATGCTGTGCCACATACTCTGGTAAGCCACTTTTGCAAACAAGCCTCCTAAATTGTACCCTGCACTACAATAACTGGCTTGGGATCTGACAGAGTGTGAACCACCCCATAAATCAAATACTTTTTCTTGCATGTGTGAAGAGATAACCTCAGTGAGACTGGGGGTCACTTTATAACTACAGCCTCAAAATGAACATCATACTCTGCAGGCTCTTATGGATCACACATCCTCATCAGAGCAGTCCAGATGACAGGTTTAACAGCAGGGTAATGCTCACAGCGCCTACTGCCATAGAGAACTGAGCCTGCAATACCACTGACAAGTTTTCCAGGTGAACAACTTAAGGAGGAACTTAAACCCAGACAATCAGACTGCTGATTCCCAAATGCAAGAGGCTCCTGTCACTATGCCAGAGCTGGTGACTAACCCTCCCCAGGCCGGGTGATGGACACAAGGGGACATTTTTTAGCCCAGCTGCCCTATGCAAATGGAAAAGGCTGCAAGGAAGGGTGTTTCTTCCAGGCCATTTGACTCAAGTATGCCACAGCCAGCAGCACTTGCAGGGAAGACAGAGGCTGAAAGGAAAAGCCAAGAAAAGCATTCTTGTCCCTCCTGAGAGACAAGGACATAACTCAGACAGACCAATGCTTCCAGGCAATGGCATCTGTTTGCAAACTGCCCATTTAAAGCCAGGCTGTGCACAGCTCTGTCACTGTTTCCATCCTGTGCCTTGGTTTCCCCACTTGCCAAAGCAAGGGTGAAACAACACACACCTCCAGACTTGTGACCAAAAGGCATCTGAGCAATTGATAATCAGGAGAAGAACATTTTCTGCACAAAAGAGGACAAGGCTGCTGAATTCATGCCTTGTGCCCAGATGCTATGGTGACAGGCACATAACAATAACCCAAGGACTAGTCCAAAGGGGAATGTTTGCAATTACCAGTATGCAGCAGAAGCCCTAGCACAGCAGTTCTCTTGGAAAAAAGAGACAGACATTTCCTGGAGCACTGGGACTGCTTGTGCTTCCAGCGTTTTTGTGGCTGAAATAAAAACAAGGAACGATGGATGGCTCCGAAAAGTCATCACAGAATGATGTGAGCTATGAGGGGAGAGCTTTCCACAAACTGATGGGTGATGCTGACCTGAGATAGCGGGGTCTGAATTAAGGCTCCCTTTGCTGGCTGGAATAGTGTGCTGAATCCTGTCACCTTGGCTCAACACAGGTTACTGAGGTGAGCAAGCCAAGCCCATGAGTCAGCAGTGAAACTTAAGCCTTAATTCAACCTGGGAATTCAGAAGATGTGAATGCTCCAAGACACAAACACACATGGCCAGACCCTGCGTGCTTCACTCTGACCTCAGTCTCACTGCATTGAGTGGGAGGTTGGATTTAATAAATACTTTAGACTTGTTCAACAACTCCTGCTAGTTTGCTGTAGGCGGAGGTCTGCAATAAGTGGCCCTTCAATATGGTGACAGCTATCACAAAGTCTTTAGGACAGGCTTTACACTCCATAAAGGGCAGCATGAAAAGCCAATTCTAGTGTTAACAGCATCCTGGTGGAACACCAAGAAACATTCACTCCTACTGCCCCATCCCTGGCAGTGTTCAAGGCCATACTGGACACGGCTTGGAGCAACCTGCTCTAGAGTGAGGTGTCCCTGCTGCCCATGGCATAGGGTTGGAACTGGAAGAACTTTAAGATCCGTACCAACCTGAAGCATTCTACGATTCTATTGGGAGTCAACAGGAATTATGGGTCTGCTGCCTCCCTCAGAATCTGGCCTTTATCAGCAGCCAGTTTAAAGGGAGTTGTATGGTTTTAATAGTTACTCCCGCAGTGGAGAAGGAGGGAGGGAACCAGCTGACATCGCTTCCTGCCCTGCTTCCTATGACTTTCAAGGAGGAGAATTTTGGAGCAAATGGTTCCACTCGGGGCAGACAGCACAGCTGAGTTCAGCTGCACAGAGCCTGCCCAGAGACACTGGGAAGAGGCTGTACTGATCCCCAGCTGAGGCAGCCACGTGTCCTCAAGGAGCCTTCCTTGCTGCACTGAGAAAGAACCTATTTCTACACACATGTAACGACCCAACCGAGCTAGGGAACCACCTCAAAGCTCCCACTCCACTAAGGATGAGCTTTGAAGTAGCCAGACAAGACTTGGCTAGTCTGATGGCCAGACACTTGAAGGTAAGAAGCAGCCTTCCTTTGAAGTTAATGGAAGTTAAGGGGTGCTCCAAGTGTCACGTCAGCATCTGTTCCCACTCTCCTGATGCAAGCCAAGAAGTATGTATGAAACAATAATGTAGGGGTGGGTGGAAAGCTCAGTGCAAGTGTTTGCTCCCAACTTCAGGAAGCAAAACCTCCCAGTTCCTGGAGCCAGACACAAATTACTGTGAGGATTCACACACTGCCCAAGTTGAGCGGTTTTTTTCTGTGTGAAGCAACTGAGTGATTTATATCCCTACTGAAATGTCTCTGGATGCTGCTTGTCTGAACCAAGGGGAGGAAATAGAGAGGGAGCATGAGGGGCACGTGTGGATGATTTCACAAACCCAGCTTCCAGCTGCCACATCTGGCAGTCAGCAAAGCCCCAGTATCTCCGAGGGACAAAACGAAGAGCTTCCACGTAGCAGATGGACTTCACAAACCCAGAATGCCATGATGACATGTCTAGCTTAGAGATACTGAAAGACTAGAAATGAAGACTGCAGTGGGAACCCACGTGAAAAACAAGTTTTAGATTCTTTCTTATTCTTGAGATTTATTTTAAAGACTTAGAGGTAGTGCTTGGGGTGCCTGACCCTTGAGAAATCAGTGGGAAAGTATGAAGGGTAACTATATTTAAGTGCTGGTCCAAGATGTGAGAAGGTCCCTTCCAACCCAAATCATTCTAGGGTTCTATGAGTTAGCTCCCCTCTCTGGTACATACTTCCTGTGCCTTCAGCAAACCATTCAGTCCCTTGGTGCAAAAAAAATCCATCAGCAAAACGTTCATCAAACAATCAAGCATGGTAACAGCCAGTGGCAGAATGCTGCCTACATAAAACCAAAATAAGATGTCTTCACTCATGCCAAACTCAACTGAAAGTGATGGCAAACTACAAGAGCTCCAGGGTCTAGCTCCATAAAGACCAACAGCATCAATGAGAACATGCAATTGTTCAGGGACTCCATCTTAAAGTGTTCCTGTGCAGCATCTGAATCAAAGAACTGGGTGATTCAGGGAGACTGTGCTTTACCTGTGCTTCAGGTTCAACATCTTCTGCATCTCCTGATGGAGGATTCCAGTTTGGGCTATCAAAGGGCTGAACTGAAGATGTGCTAAGCACCAACAGCTTTCTGTGTCTCAACTGCTTATCATGGGCCCTGTGGTTCAAACCTCACTTGAGATACCTGATGCATGAGCAGTCTTTATAGACTTATCTCAGGTCACCAACAGGAAGAGAAAAGCCTTTCCAGGGGGTGAATCAGATCTTAGACTGGATGAACTACTCCCTGGAGACGTCCCCTTCTCCAGTACTGAAAGGGCTCCTCAGTTCCTCATAAATGCCCACAGCAGTTAGTCTTCAGAAGGGACTAGTTACTAGTTAGTCCTTAGAAGTGTCTTAGCCTCTTCCCTTACCCCATGCAGCAATGTTTACAGCCAGGATAAAATCATGTTTCCAGCCACATTCATCCCAATGTGAAGTATTTGATGGCAATGCAGAAATGTTATAAACTGGGGGAGTAAATGCAACAGCAGTAAAGTCCTCACCTCCTCAGGTCTGCTCAACACATGCCCTTCAGGGCCTGTGATTCCCAGTTCCAGGATCCTTTGCTGCTCCTAAGGGAGAGAGAACAAAAAGAGATTTAAAGCAACCTGCATTTCTTCTTGCAGCAAACACAGCTGTTTGAAAGAGGTACAAGTGAGATCCTAGGCATCTGTGCTAGCTAATAATCACATGGGGCTTTACGTAAGGGCCTTACAACCAGAGTCCTGTCCAACTTCCCCTGCTGAGAATAACCAGAGCTCACAAAACCCTCGCTGATTTGTTCACAGGAAGTCAGAGAAACCTTTTATTTTGATTTGCCTGACCCTGCATTCAGAGCCCCTCAACCTCCACTGCTCATTTGTGTCTGTAAATAATCCCCAAGATACAGCAAGACAGTATCTCATGAGAAATATCATCCTGCAACTGCAGGCAACGGGGCTCAAAGACTCGGGTGGGCTCTTCCCCAGTCAGACAATGAAACAAAATGCATAAAATGAGGTAAAGATCCAATTAAATCCAAATACATTATAGACATTTCTTCTTTGCTGCTGTTTAAAGGATCAACAGATCCCAAACATCATCATCTTGTGTACTGTATGAAGCTATTTCCCTTCCTACACTCCCTGGTCTTAAGTTTCTGCAGAACATTTTATTGTACACAGTGACATTCACAGCCAGACACCATCTTCAACTTATGGGAACAAAGGCAGAAGTGGCCAATATCCACCACTACCACAAAAACCCACTTTATCAATAGCAATGAAGGGGGTAAGATTTGATGCCCCGCTCTGCTTACATCCTTGATCCACCTATGTCACGTTTTCAAAAGTCATGGTGATTTTCTGTTTGCAAAGAAGGAATGAAGAGTTTCAATCCCCCCTCCCAGCATTTTGAAGTTAATAATCCACAGAACAAACATCCCATACTTCAGCAATGATGTCACCGTTCTCAGCATGCACTTGAGCTGTCGCGCCAATATCCCGGATCACACTCAGGACCTCATATATCTGGAGGAGAGAAAACACACATTACATCCCGAGTGTACACCCAGGTACACCCCTATTATAAACACTCCAGACTCCTTCAGCATACTGAATTTTGATGATAGGAAAACAGAAAGAAAACATTAAGAAATAAAAGATGGGGTTTTCTGGATAGATATGAGCTATTTTCCTGCCTATAACTGAATTTCTCAACCCATACAGTTGGATGCTACTGATACATGGCAAACAAGTACTATTTAAAAGCCACGTTTGGTATGTTGGCCACACTGGAGGAAGAAACAGTAATTGCACACGCCTACAGCTGGAGTGGTTTTAAGAGCTCATAGGGTTGTACCTTTTCCATGCCTTCACTGATTTCCATGGAGAACCTGTACCTGCCCCTCTCACTGCCTGGGACAGGAGCAGTGTGATTTCCCACCCTGAGAGGGCTCAGGTTGAGTAACCTACAACAGATGCTGGCTCCATTGATCTCTGTTCCCACAGAGAAAGAGCTAGGGGAGAAATCTAATGCTGGACAGATGCAGTACCATGCGAACTTTAAAACGG